>VMDR010010741.1:0-30044 GCA_007922815.1 Macrotus californicus
GTTTTTTTTTCCCTGTGTGTGTATGAATTCTCTCTTCATATCCTCTGCATTGAGTTGAACTATTTAAAAATAAATTGTGACTTGATTATTAAATTGTAGGAATTCTTGATATACTTGGCAAACAAGCCTTTTGTGGTATGAATTGCAATGGTTTAGTAGTTTATTGTTTTTTAACTTTTAAATTTTTGTAACAGTTTATTAAATGCACAAACTTTCATTTTCATGAAGTTAAATTACAAGTCTATACTTGTAATTACTTTATTACACTGCTTACCTGAGCTTATAATATTGAATATATTAATACATCTCATGTAACTTCATCTTTTTTAAATTATTTTATTATTGTTCAATTACAGTTGTCTACACTTACCCCCCACCACTCCCCCTGCAGCCGTCCCCACCTCCCTCCCCTGCTTCCACCCCCACCCTTGGTTTTGTCCATGTGTCCTTTGTAGTTGTTCCTGAAAACCCTTGCCCCCTCCCCCCATTGTCCCCTCCCACCTCCCCCTGGTCACTGTCAGCATGTAACTTCATCTAATGCTCGTGAAGAAGATATCACTCTTACCCCCAGTTTGCCAATGAGAAAGTGAGGCTCAGAGTGGAGAGCTAACTGGTGAGATAGCGAATAAAGTGGCAGGCCTAAGATGTAAACCCAGGTCCTTTTTTGGTCAGTGGGAATCAGGCTATTCCACAGGATCTCGAGGAAAGCATCCCAAGGACCCGTGGTGCATGGGAGATCGTGGTGTGGCAAGATGGTTTATTCGGGAAGAAATCTTCCCCTGGGTTTCCAATGTAGGCTGCCCCTGTGTCTCAGCTCTGGCCATCTCACCACGGAAAAAGTCCAACCATGACCTCAGCTAGGCCAAAACAAAACCAGCATCCAGAGTATCTGCTTCATATGAAAGCTTAGTCTTTTGGAGCCTATGCCATCTGCTGCAGGCCCTGGTTCCTGACAGACCCACATGGCTGTGTGCTCCCGGGCAAGAGAGAATGTGTGAACACATGGGATGAGTGTGTGACCAGGTGTGTGAGAGAGAGATTGGGAGAGATTGGGAGAGATTGAGAGAGAGTGCTTTTGCCCCTGAGATTATATCTATCAGCTTGCGTTTGGGACAGGCCAGGTGCTTTTACAAAAGAGCCAATCCCAAGCTGTTGTGGGCTTTTGATAGGTGTAACCCCTAGTTAGACTGATAGCCTCTATGGTCCAGCACATTCCCCTGTGCCCCCAACAATCTGGCACCAGAGCGGGGAAGGGAGGAGTGGTAATCTTCTTGGCAGAGAAATGCTGTGATTCCCTGGAGTGCAAAGCTGTGGCTTCCTGGTGAAACCAATAGGCTCATGCTCCCCAGTTTATTAAACTCAATGTCTAATTCCCTTTGTGCTCATTTTCTTATTAATAATTAGCTAGCTAACTACTTGTGGTAACACTTTGATTAGAATCCCTTCTTTTAGCTTCCTTACTGTGTTGCCTCCTGAAATACCTGTGAGATCCATGAGACTTGAACTTGCCTTTATTTTCTGTATTTGAATAGTTCCTAACACAGGGTTAGGGACATAACAATCACTGATCAATAGACTGTTTGCCTTTACTTCTCTCTTTCTCTGTCTCTCTCCCTCTCCCTCTCTCTCTGACTCTCTCCCTCTTCTCTTTCTCTCTTTTAATGTAGCTCTTCTGAGTGGCACATGCTAACTTCCTTTCAGCCTCTTATATTGATTTTTAGGAAATCCACAAAGTCTCCAGATAAGAGAGAATACACAGGAAGACAAACATCAGACACAAAATAGCTAAAGGACATTTGCTTTTAGAATAGTCTAGGGTGGCTTTATTTGGCGAGATAAATGTTTTCACTTTAATGGGGAGCAAAGACTCCAGTTACTTTAATGGGAAGCAATAGACACCCAAGTCCTCAAATAATCACAAGTTCAACTCTGGAAAGCCAAAGGCCAAGCCAGAAGCCAGAGTCATTTTCCAACCACAAGGAGGTGAGAGTCAGGAATCACTGGATTTCAGCCACTACCCACATCTTGTGGGAGTCAGCAACCCTCAGCCACAAGGCATCCCATTGCAGGTAGGCCATTTCTGGGATAGCAAGCATGAGGGCTCCCATCAGCACTCCCGAGGCATCCCCAACATGGGTGTTTCCTGCAGCTGCCTGTAGTTTTCTAACATGCCAGGAGTGTTAAGAGGCAGCAGCACTTCTCGGTGCCCAGGAGATCCGCAGTGAGCATGGTGTGCAGCTGCTCCCGCCATCAATTAAAAATAGAAGCACAAAAATCAGATCAGTTAAGGTTTTACCTCACTTTGACTTGATCAACAAGCCTGTTTGCTCGGGCGGCATGCGAAGTAAAGCAAACATTGGCTTCTGAATCATTCGTGCTTGACTTTTTATAACCAAAAAAAGAAAAAGAGGGTGCTAATGTTCTGCACATCCTTTTTAAAAAAGTGGACCAGACAGTTTCTGAAAGCCAGTCTCTTGTCCAGCCTTTGTTCCTCCACGTGTCTAGATCATGTGAGCCAGCTCCCTTTTCTCCCCGTCCCAAGCCCTTTCTCACTCCTCACTTCTGCATCCTGCTAAAGAGATTCTGCAGGGCACAGGCTGGAGAAACACCCAGAAGGCCTTTTAATGGAATCTCCACACCTCAGTCATTGAATCAGAGTATAAGAGCAGGGAAGGGGGTTGTGGCTAGAAAGGGACAATGACTCCAGTCTCAGGAACTTGTTTTTTTGCTCTGTTTGTTTTGGTTTTTAAAATCATTTTAATGTAACCAGTCCAAAACAGAGTCAGGCAACTACTGCAGTAGAAGAAACATCTGTCTTGGGGTGGCCTTTAAAGCTCTTTTATACACTAAGGTTCTGATATTCAGGGTGTTGGACAAGATAACCCAAGTCTATAAGGTACAAAGAGTGCAGAGTATGGGAACAGGGTTTGGATCCTGGTTCCATTACTTACTGTGTGCCCTTCACTAGGCTCCTCTCCAATCCTCCATTTCTCCAACTGCAAAGAGGGCTTGTAACTGTGCTGACCTTACACGGTCATTGCAAGATTTCGGGGACATTGTGCATGTAGAGGACCTACTACAGAGTAAGTACTCCATATATGTCTGTTCTTACCAATGACTTCCAATGAATAAATCACCGAAACGCTTAATGTTACAGGTTTTTCTAAAAATTGGAGCCAGTGCTTTATCTAGTTGTTGTTTTCTTCCAGCAGTTACCCAGACCCTTCAGCAGCCCCTCATTCCTGTCAGCTGCCCTGGTGGAGCCCACTGCAGGGAGAGAAAGCAGTGCCTGGCCAGCAGTGGCTCCAGCTGAGGACATCCTGAACATTTGCCTGGGAGAACTGAGAGATCACAGAAGGGGGTCCCCTGTCTTCAAAAGCTGCAGGTGTTCCAAAGGCAGGACTGTAATTCAGCAAACTCTCCTGGAAAGAGGAATGGAGGAGGATTTTATAGCCTCTTTGAAGCCTCCTGGGCATCCTCCATCCCCCACTTCAGTCCTTTGTATGTTTACTAATCAGAGCCCAGAAAGGAACAGTGGAAGCAATCTGCTATTATGATTATAATTGTTTATGCTTCTTAATATTATCATCACGCGGATCATTTCTGTTGTTATTCTTACTTAATGTCTAAACAGCCCATGGGCTCTCCAGGTTCACTCACAGGAGATGCCAGTTAATGCTAGGGCAGTGCCTGAGGTCAGGCTCCTGGGCTGGCGGAGGCAGCGATGACAGTCGCTCTCTTTTCACTCACCGCACAGTGAGCTTCCACTGACAGCTCCTCGTTCATCTGCCAGCCCTTCTCAGAGACAATCTGTAAGTCATTTCCCAGGGTCTTGAGGGAATTGCAAATTTACTTTCCTGCCACTAGATGGCAGGCAACACGATGTGCACTTTCCAAGTAAGATATTAACAGCAGTCATAAAAGATCCCCCTCTGTCTCCAAGCATTTATTCCCTTTAATAAAATCAGTAAATCTCAGGCTCATTTCTGACTTCAAGCCTAACTTGCTCCATGTCTGAGAGCACCCTGGGTTTGCCTGTTGTCACACTCTGCCCTTCAGGGATTCATAATCACACCCCCTGATAATTGCAAACCCATGTGTCTACAGCGTTTTATAGTTTGCAAAGCACGACAGGGTTGCAAGCTCTTTTCCATGCAGCATCTCATTTGACAAGTGACTGTACATCCATACTGAACCAGCCATAATGCAGCCTCATTATACTGATCAACAATGCGCACAGAGTAACCCACTGATCCATTTGCATCCACTTTATATGAAAACAGTTGCTACACGAGGTCTTGAAAGGAATGGCAGTATTTTAATGTACTCAGCAAGTGAGAGGCTTCCCTTTGCCTAGTCTCCCTAGAATTTGAAGCTGCTCTACCGTGGGGAGGCCGGCAGCTGAAGGCCAAGTTTACCAGGCTGTGCACCTTGGGAGCAGCATTCCCCAGTTTGACCTGGTAATACCACACCATGGGGGTCTGATCTATTCTCTCCTCACAAAAAGGAACCCGCCACAGCTTGTCATTTGCATACAAGCTGGCATGAGTTAAGTCACCCTTGCACTTCAGAAATAAATTAGTTCATTACAGAAGAGAACAAATCGTACGTGTGTGTGTGTACATGTTGGGGGAGGTGCACTACTTTCATCTGTTTTAGTTTTATAACTCAGTCTGAAGAGGTCTGATTCCTTTTATTAACAACCGAGAGTTTTTCTCCCACACTGACTCTGCACAGGCAGGTAATCATATACTGCAGAACTCCTAGCTTTCTGGTGTGAACTACAAATGACACACATTTGTTTCATAAAATCAGCATAAAAGCCAAAAATGTATTGGTTTGGGGAGTGAGTTTATCCATCAGGGTAATATTCCTATTAGTGCAACTATTCAGCCATGGGAAAGAAAATCATTGTGTTCCAATAATTAAATAGAGCAGGTGACTATTATGGCCTCCACCTTGGAAACTCTGCTATTTACATATTGTATATATTTTATTACGGGGCTGGAGAAAAATGAATTCTGCACAATTTTCAGAAAATCCTGGTGGCGAGTGGAGGTTATAAAAAGCCATGGCTGCTTCCCTAGATGGGTCCTTAATCAAGTCCATTCTCCCACCAGCCGCAGAGATGGCTCTGTTCAGTCTCCGCGAATCACCCACTGTCCCATGCCGCCCAGTGCTGGCCTCCAGTGCCTCTTGCGATGTGACTTGCTACTTCTGCATGCAAGCTGCACCATAGGCGCGAATTCTGTGATGGTATTTGCAGAACGGACAGAGCAAAAATCACACTGGTTTCATTTCGTCTGTGCCCCGAGCAGACTCTATAAAGCAATAAAGACTGAATGTCTAAGGACTTAAAAGAAATGTGCTGTGTTATCATCATCAATTTATGAAACTCCCACAAGGAAGCAGACATGATACAAAACATACAAATTGTACAGTTTCTGCCTGCAGAAGTTTAAGTGGCAAAGAACAAAATGTTGAAATTGGATATTACTTTTCTCCCTCACCTCCTCTCTCCTTTTCTTTTCTCTTCACCTTCGAGTTGGGGGAATTCTCGCTGGCGATTAGAGCTTGGAGAAGGCTCTGAAGGTAACAGCTCAGAAGATACTGAACTGGGAGAGAGTTCCAAACACTGGACGGGGGCCAGAGCATCCAGGGAGAGTCGCAAGGTGGGGGTGTGGATGTGCGCATGCGCGCGCACTGAAGAGAGGGGTGAGAGTTAAATGGGGATAAGAAGGAGAAGGGACAGAGATGTTCGCTATGCCTCTGTGTCCAGGCTATTGATGTTACATATCCTTCCTTTCTACCTCCCCGTCCCCACCCCAATCTTCAGGGATTAATGGCCATGAAGACCTTTTTAGGACCTAACCTCCTGCTTGTGGGCAGGACTGCGAGCCTGTGTTTAGAATGCGTGAGACATTATGGAAACAAGGCTGACCAGGCATGCCCCACCCCCCAGGATGTTACAGCCTCGTGTGGAAACCAACTCTGTAATTACGGTGTTCTAAGAGGGTTGAGCAAAGTGCTATGGGAACAAAATCGATCTGCCCTGGCTGTCTGGGGCAGCTTCAGAGGAGAGGGGACAGCTTCTAGGAGGCTGAAGGAATAGAGGAGTTCCGCAGGATTCTGGGCAGAGACAAGGGTGTGCACAGAGACAAAAGCACAAGATTGCACTGCCTGTTTCTGGTGAGGACATATTCTGATGAAGAACACTGGAAGTTGAAGTTGTGAACTTGCTTGGGGCCCACAATTAGCCAGGTCCTTTTGATTGCATGTAACAATAATGTGACTGGAGCTGGGGTTTGGGGGAGGGGAAGTTTATTTTTTTGTTGTTTTTAAGGGAAATTTTTACAGAAGTACTAAGGCATCTCAGGGAACTCAAGAACAAATGTGTAGGTGGGCCTCAGGAAGAACTGGAAGCCAAGACTGCCATACTCGCTCTTCTCTCTGTTTTCTGTCTCATTCTCTACCTGGTGTGCATATACCTAGTTTAAAGGCCTTGTCCTCTGCTTTTCTTGCCCACAAGATAAAAAACATGCTACCAAGAACATACTGTTTTCTATCTTACTATCTTGGAACCCAAAAAAATGTTGATTTCCTTTTCCCAATTTCAGTGTCAAAATTCCCAGGGAAGCATACAGATTGACTTAGGCTGTTTCAGATGTCCACTGCAGAACAGTCCGCTAAAGCCATGGGCAACCCAGTGCTTGAACTAGCTTGGGGCAGACACCAGTCCCCCAACCAATGCAATGTAACTGGGGCATGAGGGAAGGGCCTCTGCGAATGCAGGTACCTCTGCTGCAGCCTGTGGATGGAGAGAGTGGTACATCCCTGGGGAGGAAAGCACTACTGAGCAGACAGTTCCAGAGGTGCCCACCCCACCAAGAACTTCATTCTCAAACAACAGGGAAGTATTGCCAGCATCAAGGAGACAAGACACGGTCTGACCCAGTTTGCTCCCAAGAGATCGACAACAACTCTCTTTGGAATTCATTATTGCATCTAATAACTTTGTTGTTAGAAAGTGCTTCTTTATAAGAAACTGCTACAATCTAAACTCCCTTTAGAGAGCATGAAACAGTCACTTCATGACCACAGACACAAAGGCAGCTGCTAAGTGTTCCTATAATTTGTCCTCTGTAATCAAGTGACAGCCAATAGCACCTGGTTGAATTCCAGGGTTTTCACAGAGAATAAGATGGAGTCTGCACTGACCAGGGATTTGGCCTGGTATCTAAGAAGAAAGCAAAGAAAAAAATCAACCCCGCATCAATTCGCATTTGGGTATGTTTGTCTGTTCTCTCCTGAAGATCCCACTCTGCAGGAAAAAACACACCCTCCCACACTGATCTCCACCCCAACCCCAGCACAGGTTTGAACCAATGTGGTCAGCCCTGGGATTAAGAGACCCTGTCCACTCAGTGCTGTTCAGTTCTATCACCAGGGAAGCTCCCTTCCTCTCAAAGCCTGCTGGGGGCCTGAAGTAGGGAAGCAGAGGAAGTGGGGTCCCCCAGACTCCATGGATGCCCGTTGCTCAAAGGGGGTCAGTACCCTGAGACTTCATTGCCCTCAGCTGGGCCTTAGTACTTCCTGAAAGGGTGGGCAGCCTGTAAACCAGGATACCATGGTCCCAGCCAAATGCAGGGAAAGAGGCAGGTAAACACTTCTAGGAATTAGGGGACCAAGGTTAAAACCACCATGATAGGGCAAATCAGCTACAACTGCCGAGAAACAAGGCCGAGGAGGGAAAGCCCGACCGAGTGTCTGGGTGGGACTAGGATGTATGTTGGTGGCACATGAATGAGGATTTGATACTCCTACTGTGACTGGTGACTCTGCCCCAGGGATATGACACAGGTCTGAGAAACGCAGGTCTCAGCACCCCAAACCCAACCCTAACCCTAAACTCTCAGCTTAATTAAAAACAAAATCTGTAGTCTATGGAGGGGTGGGGAGTGGAGGCACTGGCTGGCATTATTTTTTCACGCAAATTGGAGTCTGAAAGCTTTGTTTTAATGGAGGCTGAAGCCTTAGTTAGCATCAGGGACTAGGCTGGGCTTGGGGGAAAGCTGCCCTTGGCCTGGCTCAATGTGAGCTCAGCGCGCCCTCTGCTGGCTGCCACATTCCCTACACGTCTCGAGAAGCAGCTGGCCACCCCATACAAATGGACGCCGCATAGTTAAGCTGTCAGTTCTAATGTATTTATTTGACTCTCTGCTGTTAAAATGATTTCTCTACAGCACTGCGGTTATTTACGACTATTGTCAGTACAAGGCCATGAGAAGGCAGCAGCAGAGCAAAACAACAACAGCTGAAGGGACGGTTCTGTCTGGGAGGGCTGGGGGCTTGGTGACAGCCTTTCCTGTGGTTTTGGCGGCTGTTGTTTACTTACTGTGCAGTGGGGGCTTTTGAACCCACTCATCCATAATGCAGAACATGCTGCCCTCAGCCTCAGCCCACAGCCAGCCCGGCTGGACTCCTCAGAGATGCTCTGGCCCCAGGTGGGCAGCCCTGGACCCTTGCTACAGGAAACATTTTCAGAGACCCTTTGAGTGAACTTGCAGATTCTCTGGGGTCCAGACCCCATCTTCCTTATTCAGATGGTATAAGTTCTTAGAGGCTGGACCTGGACCCCAATGTCCTGCAGTTTATTACTTCTTACCTTCTAGGGCTGTGTTTCCCAAAATGTGGTTCCCCAGATCAGCAGCATCCCTGTCACCTGGGGACTTGTTAGAAATACAATTTCTCAGGTCCTGACCTCTAGAACGGAACTGGGAGGAGAGGCAGCTCTCTGAATTACAACAAGCCATCCAGGTGGTTCTGATGCATGCTCACAGCTGAGGACCACTGCTCTAGGCACTTGAGCACCGAGAGCAGTCCTCGTGTGCTTACACAGGTAAACACTCCTACATCCCAGGACCTCTTCCTCCACCTTCTTGTAAAGGCTTTTAGAATCCAATTTGGTCCCATCCTCCCCTGGAGCTGATTTCGTAAAACGTCTTCTGTGACCTGCAGTAGCCGTGCAACCCCTGTGATCTTAGAGAGGCAGGACAGGCAGCGGTTAATGGCATAGGTTCCTGCTGTCAGTCTGCTCAGATTCAGCTCTGTAAGCTCAGGGAAGTACTTAATCTTTATACAATGAACATACCAATAATAGTCATATAGGATTATTATGCGGATTCAACGGGTTAATACAGTAAAGTTTGTACAGAGTGTGTGTAGTAAGTGTTCATAAATGCTAAGTATTATTACACTGTGTAAAATTGGCTTCCACATCCATGTGTCCAAGCCTCAGCCATCACTCGGAGCTGTGGCTCCCAGATAGATCACTTGCTGTCAGAAGACTTGTGTTTATATATGGCTTTTGCTGCTTATAAGCTGCAGCACTTAGAGCGAACCACTTAGGTTCTCTGTGTCTCAAATTTCTCATCTAAAAATCAATGCCTACCTCAAGTCTTCATATAAATTACTCTGTTTCCTCCTCACACAAGCATTTGTACCGAGAAGAGCAGGTCTGTCACTATGGCCCTTGTACGTATGAAACAAGGGCTCAGAGAGGTCACGTTGCATGCCCAAGATCACACAGGAGCAGGAGGTGGGATCAAGGCTGGAATTTGCTTCCTCTGACTCCAGGTCTCATGAATTTGTATGAGACAATGCATGTGAGAGCAGTGTACAAATGATAGTTATTATTTTTGTTGCTGTGGAAGAGCAATCAGAAAAAAAAAGCATCCCATTTCCTGAATATGAATTCAGGAAATTAAAATAACAAACCATAAAGTCCCTCTGGAAAAAAAATCAATAATACCAAAAAAGAAGCAACAACAACAAAAAACTGAGCATAACATTCTGCTACCAAGATGGAGCGTAAATCGCAGAAATAAATGGAGACACAATACCAACATGTTTCCCCTTCTTGGGAGATACGTGTCTGTGTTCATGAAAGGTGCAGGACTGACAGCGAAAGCTGAAGGTCTATTTATCCCGGGGACAGACACAGCCTCGTCTGCTTAGCATTTATATAGTGCTTGTCTCTCATCAGCGCCTAGGTGCCAGGAAGGAACATGGGAGAAAGGGTCATTGCAGGGAGAGGAAGAGCAGTGTGGGTGCCAGGGCAGAAAGATCCTGAAGACACCTTGAGGGTCTCCAAGCCTCACCCCATGCCACCTGGAGTGAGGAAGGGACCCTGAAGCTTGAGACCAGCCCTGCTGCTCTTTGCTGGGGATTCGTGCAGGTGGAGGTCCTTGAGCTCCCAAAACAATCCTCCCGGAAGGAAAGAGCTCCCGCTGAGCGGTAATGGAAGTCAAACCCGGCAGCCTGCTCTCTGCTTCTATCACACCCACAAACCGTTCACAAGCGCCTTCTGTGCCCCCATCCATTCTCAAGTTCTCTGCCTGACTTCCAGTCCTTCTCCTACTGTCCAGTCTTATTTCCCTGGGATCCCTGGTACAGCGTTCAGTTCGGGTGTGCTGGGGCATGGAGGTGAGACTAGGAGGCCTAGAAGTCAAGACCTGGCCTGCAATTCCACTTCTATTCCTGCAAACTCGGGACGGTGACTACCTCTGCTAACTTTCCCACACCTGGCTTTCATGGTCTGCAGCACGGTGCAAGGCTTCTTTAAAGAGGAAACTTGGGAAGCACCTGTAATGTGTCTCATGCCCAAGGAATCTATATGCTAGGGGAAAGGTATTTGTTTTAACAGAAGAAATGCACAGAAAGAAAGAGGAAAGGTTCACTGATTGTCATCAGAAGCCAGAATTTACATCCAAACAAGTGAAGTAATTGTCTTGAGACATAACGTTTCAAAATTTCTTGATGTCCCTTTTAAGTCTAGTTAGAATTCAGCCTGGAAAGCCCCAGCTCATGGAATTCTTCTGTAGTCGGGACAAAGCAACCCACAGGCCCGAGACGGCTAAGCCTTGAGACTCTTCGCCCTGTGGGAGAAGGGGTTTATTTTGCAGAGGATGCAGGAAGTGATGAGGAAAAGAAGGAACCAAGAGAGGGAGAGAGGTAGGAGAAGGGGGCTGGATTTAGCCGAAAGAGAGCACAGCGGCGTGAGCCCTCACTCTTTCTGCCGCTCACAGCGGGGGCTCTGGCCTTGGCAGGTGCTTCCTGCACAGGCGCCCGGTGGGCTACAGCCTCATCCACACGGGCTGGGTCATGGTGGCGCGGCGAGGCACAGACACCCGCTGCAGCTCAGCTTTTCTAAGCCTTCTTGAGTCTCAGTGACACAGATGGGACACAGAAGCGCCCACAGCAGCCCATTCTCACTCTCACCAGCAGGCAGCTGAGTGGACATTCAATGGACTTGCCCTGAGGCTCACTGTGACAGGGAGCCTCGGGGCAGCCCAGGACAGAGATTAGCAGATAGGAAGACAGGAGGATGTGACCGAAAGACAAAGCTTACCACGCTAGCCAGAGCAGAGGTGGGGCGAGTCAGCTACTGGTCTAGATCAAACCCAGAGAGGGACACCAGCCACTGGCCCCAGCACCACAGGCCAGCAGACCACCCAGCAAGTAGGCGACTCAAGAGACTATATAAATATATATATATATAAATCCTGCCTCCCTGTGCCCCACAAAAGCCAAGTGAGCCCCCCACCATACACCCAGGCAACATTCAGAAAAGAGCAGGAGAGAATAAGGGGAGACTGAGTAATTGTCCCCCAATTTTGAGCACTACTTCTCCCTGGGATCCTCCTCTAGGGACAAAAATTCCCCATGTGAAAATGACTTCAGCACATTCCTAACAGAAAGCTTAAATTCCATTTATACTGTTAGTATCTGGATTTTTTTCATAATTCCAGAGAGTTCAAATTAATATAAAAATTGCTGTCCAAAACTGGGAACAAGAATGTGGGCATGAATGGCCCAGAGGCATGTTTATGAAATTCAGTGAGGCCGGCCTTCAGGACCCCTGCCTTCTGCTTCATGTGTCTCTCTCCCCACGCGGTAGCACCTTCACAGCAATGTCACCAGCCTCTGGGCTCAGATTCCTCTTTGTCAAAAGAAAACAGGATGAGCTCCAAGAAAGTTCCTCCCAGGTCTGACTCTGAATCTACGACTCCTTGACCATCAAACAACCACAGTTTTAGTCTCTCAGCATCCTCCACAGTCACACACAGGGGCAGATGCCTGAGAATGCTTCTCCCCTCTGGAGAATTTCTTTTTAACAGAGGTCACGTTTCATATATCAAATAAAGAATCCATGATGGTGAGACTTCGGGTATGAGCCAGGCTGACTGAGGAGGAAGGTTTCAGGGCATCAAGTCATCCTAAGGGCCCTAAACCTCAGGTCACATTCTTTCCTGCAGGACTGCCCCTGGCTTGTGGAGCAGGACAACCCCTAGTGCTCAGTTTATTCCCTCATCGGATATTTTGATGCCTCACGTGTGTAAGTTCACAGTTACCACGAGCAAAGCTGGACAAGTCACATGGAATCCCCAACTAGGGTGGAATTCCTGATACGAACAGACTTGCTCATAACGACAGAAGAGTAACTGCTATCGCATCTGCAAATCGACCATACACTCACTGAATTAAACTTCAGGCATATGCTGTGAACTTAATCCCCATACATTCAATAGAGAGGTATCATCAATATAATTTATAGATGAGGAAACTGAGATTCAGGAAGGTCAAATATCTTTTCCAAGACCCCATCAGCAGTGAAGGGGACACCAGGATTGTTACCTGTCTGGGACCTGCAAATCCTGGGGTCCTCCTTGCACTCTCTGGCCAGAAGCATCTTCAGGCAGGAAAGGTCCTTCCAGAGGGAGGAGGGTGAGAGGACTAAAAGCAAGCGTGGGGCTGCTGCCAGCTCTGACACCTGCAGCGTCTCTTTTCCCCTCCCGTGTTGCTCTCCCCCAAGCAGGAGGGCTTGGGACCCACAGACAGACTCTTCTCACCACGCAAACGCTGGCTGAGATGATTTTTTGTTAAAATACACGTATATTTTTAGAAATGTTCTGGAGTGTAAGTGCATAAAAGACTGGGTCAGACAGTGCCTGGGGCGTGGGTGGAGAAGAGACCAGCACTCCAAAGAAAGCTGGAGCAGCAGCTTCAAAAAGTGGTTTGATATTTTTCCTTCTGATTTTGATCTCAGAAATGTCTGGAGCCCCAGACAGCCATTGGCAGCTTTGGCCAACAGGGTCTCTGACCCCCACGACCTCACTGCCTCACTGCAAAGGCATCTAGTTAACAGAATTCTGGTGTGTGATGGAAAGCAGGCGAGAGAGACGGGAAAACGCTGGGGTTGACACAGACAGCTGGTCGCTGTGGCGAGGCTTCAGAATTGTCAACCGAAGGCACAGTGGAGACAGAGAAGGGCTGAGGCGCTCTGTGTGACCCGGCAAGCACACTCCTCTGGCTGCCCCGACACCTAGGGGATTGCAGTTTGATCCCCGAGCCAGTTTCCTTCTTCTTTTACATGAAAGCTGACGACGCAGCCACTCAGCTCCTGATCTCTCCGCGCTCTGTCTTTGACCAGTGACAACATGGCATTGATGAGTTCCCAAAGGAGTCTGGCTTCTCTTGGGTGATTTCCCCCACTTCATGCTTTCCCTTTTCTGAGGAGCTTTTCATCAGTGAAGACAACAGAAGTAGACACCATGGTTATCCAGCCCCCATTCAATTGCACTGTCTGCATCTGACAACCAAAGGACACGAGTCATGCTTCCTGTGTGAGGCTGGGAGCATCCGCTCCCAAGGAGCTTCCGTCCGACCCAGGGTCTTGGAGATCTTCGGCAGGCACCATGCTGTGGGACTTCAAGGGTGTGGGTTGGGCGCACTACCCTCCCCCAAATCTCACCTTCCGTCTGCCTCTCCCACCCCTACACACATGAACACACAAAACACACTCACCATATAGGCATTCCCAGGGCTACACACCTGCCAACATGCCTGAAATTCAGTTTGAAACTCTTATTCAAATAGCTTCATAAAAGAACACAGACCAACATGAAAGAAAACAAGGGCACATAAAAAGATACTAAAAGGAAACTCTCCCTAAAGCATTCAGAATAGTTATCCCTAGATAAAAGAACATAATTTTCTTCTATTAATTCTTTAATAAAATGTTACAATGAGAATACATTCTATTTTGATGGGTGACACTTGGATTTGTTTAAAAATACAGAATATCTACTAGAGGTCATACATGAAGACCTCATCAATTGTCTTAGATTTGAAAACTACCCGAGAGAAAGGCTCTATAAAAAAATGATAAGGGTCCTGTACCCTTGAAAGAGTGGAAATGTCTGGAAAGCTAGGTGTTGAAAGGAGTTCTAGGAAAACCACAAAGATAAATTAATCTTTTAAAAATAAACAGTCTGGGGTCAGTCCCTGAGCTTCAGTTTCTTTATCTGCAAAACGAAAGTGTTGCAGAGTGAGCATCACTGTTCTTTCCAGTTTGTGATATGCTGCAACCATGTTTAGTCGGCCATCTGTGTCCTGGGAGTTCCCACGCCTCCCTCTCTTCTTGCATCCCCTCTCTTTGAAGCCTAGAGGGTAGTACTAAGTCCCTTAGATCAAAATCACAGCACTTCTAGAACTGTGTACATCACAGGGAAACTTAGGGCCTGCCCATTAGGTTGCCATGGGTCTAAACGGAGTGTCCAGAACTCGTCTAGCTATTTGCCTGACTCTCTAATCGTGAATCCATATCACAGCAATCCCCACATTCCCTTCCCTTCCACCATTTAAATATACGAGGTCTGCCCAGAAGTTATCCAGCCATGTAATATGAAAAATAGACATTTATTGAAGAAGATATGAGATACAAGAAACATTGTACATAGGACAATGATACCTCAGTCCCCTTCAAAGTAGGCACATTGGGACCTCACACAGTTCTCCCCATCGCCATCAGCTGCCTTGTTGTATTTTCCTGAATCTCATCAACGGTCTCAAATCTTTTCCCTTTCAAAGGTGATTTTAGTTTTGGGAAAACTTTAGTTTGCAGTGCACCAGCCAAATCTGGGCTGTAAAGGGGCTGAGTCACCTGGGTGATTTGATGTTTCGCCAAAAACTCTGCACAAGACGGGATACATGATCGGGCACATTGTCATGATGAAGCTGCCAATCACCAGTTGCCCATAGCTGCAGCCTTCTGAATCATCTGAATAGTTTCTGCAGAGGAATGTTCAAGCTTAACACAAAATTTGATGCAGACTCATTGCTCTCCTCACTCAGTCATTTTGAATGTGATGGCCACACAGTTCACATGCTCACTCAACAGTGTCTACTGCCCCCACTGACTAGCACAGTGAAGTCATCGTTGTTCATGCGTGCGCATTCTAGTCCACTCTGCTTGGCTGCCAGGTTACGTTGATGTCTCACAAACTATTCTCATTATATTAACAATGGCTTGACTTTTTCTGGACAGATCTCATATTTGCAGGGGGCTATCTCACAAAAGTTTCATATCTTTTTCAGATCTCAGAATCTAGGGAGCCAAGAGTGTAGTGACAAAACTATAAACTTTGTTGCTGGTCAGACCTGGGTTTGAATCCCAATCCTGCTTCCCCTGAGCTGTGTGATGTGAATGAGGTTATCTGACTTCTTTGACCCTCCACTTTCTCTTGCTGAAAACGTACTGATAACCAACATATAATTTTGTTGGCCATGTATTTAAAAAGATAAGTGTATTTTGCAGGTAGCAGATACTTTCCCTCCTCCTGGGAAGTTAATCTCCTCTTGGTTTCACAAAACCTATTTCCTCTTGCCCTAACTTCAGGAAATACTGAGAAACAATGCACAACTTCCCAGCAAAATTATTTCATTTTTCCCAGGTTCAAGTCCTGGGCATCAACATCAACAATGAGGATTGACATCCAGCTCCTACAACTCCAAGAAACATCTGCCAGAGAGACCTTTCCCTGCTACTTAGTTTCTTTCTCTAAACTGTACACACACACACACACACATACCAGCCTTCAATCACATCCACTTTTCTCTGGCACAAGTTTGACTAAATACCTAAAGATATGCCCTGACCTTTCACCACTGGCTAAATGTCTTCAGATGTTGCCACTTTGATTATAATCCCTGCCTTCTCTTCCTATTATCTCAGATGCCAACCCCACGAGACACATTAAATACATAATGCATTTTGACTTGCATCTGGGCTATGCTGTCTGGTGTGGGAGGTTACAGCAGAAGCATATGCCTCCTTCTTAAAATTCAATTATTCAAATTCAATTTCTTCTCTAGCTCCCAGTCCTCACCAGCATCCAGTCTGGGACTTTTCATCAGATCACTCAAACTGCCAACGCTGGAGCCAGAAGTGATTGCCTTCTGTTCAATTTGATTCAGCTGCCATTTGTCGTTGTTGTTGTGACAATGCATTGTTCTGGGCACTGGGGGTCCAAAGATATAGAAGACATAGCAGAAACCCTTAAGAAGTTCATGTCCCCAATAGATAGAGGCACTTATATATGCATTTATCCGCAACAATGCATGACAAGGGCAATTTTCGCATAAAAGATAAAGCAATTTAAGAGTGCAGAGGAGAAAGCAATTAATTATTTCTGCAGTGGGAGGAAGGGATCCGTCAGATAAGATCTCTTATCTACAGCATGGGTGATGAAACACTATGTGCTCACAGGAAATGGAGATTCGAGTCAACCAAAGCAAAATTAGGGTGTCAAGCATTGTTCAAAGTGTAAGGGTGGGGTAGGGTGTGGGGGCAGTTACAGTGAGAATAGAAAAAGAAACTACTGTCTAAAAATGGCTAACAGCCCTTCTCAGCATCTCTGCTCTGCTCATGCGAGTCCCCTTGCCATTATGCCCATGTACCTCACCATTTACTGTCCGAAACTCCATTAATTCTTCAAAGCTCCAGTCCTACCTCCTCTGTGGATTCCTCACCCCTAACAGAATTGCTTGCTTTTCCCATATTATTTTTTTTTTGCATTTGTTTTTTGCTTCTACAGCATTTTTGGCCCAATTATAATGGCGCTCTCCTGTGACTCTCCTGCCTTAGATCGTGGTACACATATGCTTGAGAGCAGAAAGCCTATCGTAGTCACATTTGTATTCCTGAGTAACTCACAAGCGCTTAGCACACTGTAGACAAAGCAAGAAATGCCAGTGGCAAATATAAACCCAGTAGAAAATATATAATGAGATACTATACATGTGTTTGGCCAAGTGTTTACCACTCTCCTGAGCTATAGAGATACTTTTCCAACTGCCCGCTTAAAATCGTCCTGGATACTTCAACAGCACCTCCCATAGCTCTCAGTTGTCTTTAGTTCTGTGAAGGGCACTATGGTCCATGCAATTCTACTAGGCAGAAAGAAACCTTGGGTAGTTTTTGATACCCCTCTCTCTCTCCCCCATCATGTTACACACCGTGGTTTACTTCTCAATTGTCTCTCAATCTCCATCTGGAAAGCTACAACCATGTTCCAAGGGGCCAGAGGCTTTCACCTGGAGCCCCTGCATCTCCCTTGGCTCCCCATTCGACCTATTCCAAAGTTTCCTCATGCTCCCTTTCAATCACTTCCCATTGCCCTGGAGTAAAGACTGACACCTCTCCACAGACTTCACAGCCTTGCATGCTCTCGTCCAGCAGTCAGCAAACTTTTTTCATTTACAGACCATTCATAGTAAATATTTCAATCTTTGCAGACTACATGAACTCCATTGCAAGCACTCAACTCTGACATTATAGCAAGAAAGCACCCATAGGCAATACTTTTAAAAAAAAATAGCGTTCTTGTGTTTCAATAAAACTTTATTTACAAAAACAAATGGCAGGCTTGATTTGTCTGGCCGGTCATAGTTTGTGGACCCCTGGGCTAGTCCACAATGACTGCTCCAGCTTCATTTCTCTCCATTCTTACCCCCTCTGCCCTCTGGTTCTAATGTCGTCATGCCCTCTCCTCCCATAGTGCTTTGCTCAGGCTGGCCCTCCTCTGTCTGCAGTGTTTCTAATCTCGTATCTCTCTCCTTCGTTACCAACTTATTCTTATTCTTCCTTCGAATCTCACCTAGATATCACTTCCTCAGGCAAATTTTCTTGGCCCTTCAGCTAAATCAAGTCCCCAGCTAAATGCTCTAAAAATGTTTCATTGTTTTTTGTCATAGGACTCATCACAATTTGTAAACACATTTGTTTAATGTCAGACCCTTCCCCCTTGACTATAAGTTCTGTGAAGGCAAGTCCTGTTTTGCTCAGTATTGGCCCCAGATGGTCCTAATACAGTGCCTGGCTCATAATAGGCATTGCTGATGAATGAATAAATTGGTGAACACATGCCAAAGAGGGAATGTGTGCATATGAACAATAACTGAGGGACTGACTGAAGTTGCCATATTAAGGTGAAAATTGTAAATTGCTATAAACTTGCTGAAGAGAAACGTGTCACTCTATCTCAAAACCCCTAAAAATGTATATGTCATTTGACTTAGCAATTCTCCTTCTTGGCATTTACTTAAGGAAATAACCATGGATGTATATAAAGAGTTATGTACAGAGATTTCAACATGCCATAAAATCGAACTGATTTTAAATACATTGTAAACCATTTAAATGTCCAAAAGTAATAGGAGGTAACTGTAATGAATTCATCAATTGAAACAATTTACTATGCAGCTGTTAGTAATAATCTTTTAAAATCACATTTAATGACTTGAAAAAACGATCACCATATATGGTTCGGTCAGGGTTGGCTACATAATTTGTACAGTCCAGTAGAAAATGAAAATGTGGCATTAATAAGCAGGACAAAATTACATTTCTTCCTTCACGGTCTCTCACTTGCTGTGGCATTTCTTTCTACTTAATGTTATTCTAAGTAAGAAAAAATTAAAATTTAAATTATTAGCATGAATTTCATCTTTCTATTGTACAATTCATCTTTCTATTGTACAATGAAGTTTAAAATACAAATAATAAAAGCATTGAACTCACTTGCAGAATTACCAAAATTACGCAACTCATATTTTGAAGTTCATACACACATGATTCTTTCTTGCTCAAACTGTGGAAATGCTGCACAAAATAAAGTCAACTGTTTATATCTTACTTCTCAATACACACACAATCTACCACACACTCTCTACATTTAGCTCCTGAGAGTAAGCAGGAACTGTAAGGAAGAACAATGGGTTGCCCTAGTTTTTACTTTCCTTCAATGTCATTATTTTGGGCATAATGATTGGCTAATAGAGGAAAGTCACATGTGTAAGAACAGATATAATAGGGTTTCTTGGTCATTCACATAGCTTAGAGCATCATTGTCTTCTTTTTGCACTAGAAGCAAGTTCTGGTCCAATGGAAAGCTTGGCCTCTTGCTACCGTCAGCACTTCTGCGTGCTCAAAGACCCAACACGCTTACCTGGTACTTACTTTCAGTCTCCTGAAAGTCCCATTGCGGCCCCACTGCAACTCTGTGCTCATGGAGTCCAGTGAATACGATATGCAAATGGGGCAGCAAGAACTGGAGTCACCCAGATTGCGTGGATCTGCTCACTTACAAGCACAGGTTCTAAGATACAATTATTAAGAATTTCACAACGGCAACAGCAGAGCATTAAAACAAGCACAGGCTACACTCTCACGACGCCAGCCCTGCATTACATGGAAATAATTACAGCATGATCTCAATTTGGCTTTGAAAATACACACACACTCACATGAACGCACAAAAATTTTTTTAAAGATTGGAAAGCTATACACTGAAATATCAATATTCGCTACCTCCTGGTTTTCTAAGTGATTTCTATTTTTTGCTTCGTGTCCTACTGGGCTTTCTACGGCAAACACGTCATGTATTTGTAATGCTAAAGAAAGAACGTGTTTATAGACTGATGATTAGGAAGGCATCTCTTTAGGCAGCCACAGTGAGCAAAATGTCAGGTAGGTGAAGGGCGCATTCTCGAGGCTGCAGCCAATTCCATTTCACCACTTGGAAGCTCTCTTTTTTCCCATTCCCACCAGGGTGGGGAGCGAGCACGCCAGATGACAAGATGGCTTTGTAGTCCATTTTAGATAGCTTCCTCTATTGTTGGTACAGTCTAAATGCTCAAAATTGTGTCACCTTCTAGTCTTTGCCAATAATGTCATCATTTGATATGGAAACGATGCATACTATTAAAATGGTAATATGATTTTTGAATATGCTTCAGCAGCCAGCTTGCTCTGACTGAAGTATTTATCTTGCTTTCCAACCCCTTTCTTCTGGAGCCACAGTAAGTGAGTGGCAAGGATTAAGTTCAAGTGTGTGTATATCTTCTTCTCCATCCTTGGTATTTTTTTCTTTCTTTGTTTGTTTTCCTTTTTTTGTTTTCATGGATAGAATGGGTTTGGCAAATATTCCCAAATATTCTTAGCCTCGAGGAAGTCAGGTAGGACAATCAAACTCATTCAAATTTCACTGCCTGAAACGCTGCCTTATTCATCATTTTTGTCCAAGGTACCTCACACAGCCTGAAATGAAATAGGTGCTCAGTAAATATCTGTTAAATGAATGAATAAATTTTTGTATGGATGCATACGTATGTAGTGAGTGATTTATTCAGGTAGCATTTCTAATTAAAATTTCTCGTTCTGTCCCAGCTGGCACAACTGACTTTATTTAGGGACAAAATAGAAAATGATATACATTGTAGTGTTTAAACAATAGGGCCATTCAGCTCGAAAATTTTCAACCAAGGTACTTAGAATTCCACCAAAGAAATTCATTCCTTCAGGTTAAATAATTTTTTGCTTTCTTTTTTTAAGCAAACAGGTAGAATTTTTCTTCTTCCAAGCTTTATTGAGATACAATTGGCATACAACAGTGTGTAATATTAAGGTGTACAACGTGCTGTTTGAAACACATACATTACAAAACAATTGCCACCATGTAGCATTAGCAAACGCCTCCATCATGTCACAAGACTACCATTTATTTTTTGTGGTTAGAGAATTTACGACTTACTCTCCTGGAGACTTGCAAGTATATAATACGGCAGTATTAATTACAGTCACCATGCCCTAGAACCTCCGTGCCTCACGGTTGAAAGCCTGTGCCCTGTGAACACAACCCCCCTCCCACCCCACCCCCAAGCATGGTAACCACCATTCTACTTTCTGGCTCTGCATTTACATTTCTGGGTTCCACATACCCTTGAAATCATACAATATTTTTCTTTCTCTGTCTGACTTACTTTAGTTAATGCCCTCAAGTTTTACCCATGATGTTGCAAAAGGCAGAATTTCCTTTTTTTAAGTCTGAATAAAATTCCACTATACATACCATTATATATGTATATATACCAGTATATATACATATGAATGTAGGTCACATCTTTATCCATTCGTCCACTGTTGGATACCTAGGGTGCTCCCTTACCTTGGCTATTGTAAATAATGCTGCAATGAACATGGAAGTACAAATGCCTATTCAAGTACCTGTTTTCATTTCCTTTGGATATACACCCAGAAGTGGGATTACTGCTCATATGGTTGCTCTATTTTCAATATTTTGAGGAACCTCTATATTGTTTTCCACAGTGGCTGTACTAATTCACATTCCCACCAATAGTGCCCAAGGGTCCCATTCTCCGTACATCCTTGCCATTTGGATTAATTCATTTCCAAAATTTCCTTTTAAAATTCAAAAATCCACTAGAGAGGATAACATATTAACTTTTTATTCTTCAGTACAATTGAGCTTATCAGTTAACTAGTGTTACCTTAGGAAAGTAGACAACTGAGGTTCATGACTATGTTGTGATGGGAAGGAGGGGTTGGGCATCCATTATGTTGCTACAGAGAGGTGTCCAGGACAGCAGGAGAGTGCAATGTGTGCTCTGGAGGCTAGAAAAGAGCAAGGAGGGGTTAATAAGCACCATCTGAGGAAAGAAAAATGTTGAGAGAAAGGAAGATTAAATAAATTTAAATAAATTTCACCTATTTCAATTTTTCCCTTGGGTTGATTCTCCTTCAGTGATGCCCCAGTACTCTGGCCATTCACCCAGATCCTGGCGTCTTACGGAAATGTATTCTTATTTACTCTATGTTAAGTGTCTGGCAGAGCTAGGGGAAGAGGCTGGAAAATGGGATAGTTAAAGGAATTAAAGCCTTACAGGGATTTAACCCACACCATTGAAATGGAGGCTTGGTAATTGATCCGGGTATTCATAAAGGGATTAAGTTCCAGGTCTGACTCCAGTGATTTCTTAAATGAAATAAGAGAAAAAAAAAAAAAAACAGAATGGAACAGAACCAAATGAAATGGCTTGGAGTTGAAAGGATGTTGTTGAATTTTTACACAGAGAATATATAATTTCAGTCATGAAAGAATTAAGTATATCTGAGAATAAATCATAGAGAAGAATCAAACATTATTTAAAAAGATGACTAAGCTTTCCTTAAGATTTGCCATGGTGAGATTAAATAATCTTTCTCTCATTCGATTTGTTTGTTTGATGCAGAAATTAGCTGGACTGTATTACTATGGCTTCATGATAAATGTAAGTTTGTATTCCAATAAGCAAGTCACCCATTTCTGTGAATCCATGTCCAGCATCCTTGAGTCAAGACTACTTCTGCATCCACAATCAGAGAGATGGGGCATAAAAAAAATGAAAAGAGTAAAACAAGAAGTAATTTTCTTCCTTGTTTAATCATGAAAAGCTTGCTTTACTACCCTTCTTTTCCACATTGTAAGCCTTCAGGGAGGAGTAAGAAATTTTCATCCTGCTTACCCAAGTCATTATTGGAGTAGATTAGAGCTAAGTGCCTTGCATGCAAATGGACCAACTTGAAAAAAAGTGGAATTTAGAAAGCAACAAATAAACTGGATTGAAGACTAATTTTGGTGGCTTGTGTTATACCAGTGGAGCTGAAACTAGGGCAGAATTCTTGAAAGGCTTAGGGTCTCTCTGTCGCTTCCTCTCTCTCTTTTTTTCTCTCTCATTACACAGGATTCCTGTCTCTCTCCTTCACAAAAAAACACACCCACCCCAGCACACATGCTCCTCCTACTTCAAGCCAATACTTATCACCTCATATGTCATATTATCAAGTGTTTTTGCCTATGTTTTCAAGGCACACTCAGGTGTCATAGGTTACTTGCCAGAACAAGCCATCTCTTAGTCACATACTTCTTACCTATGTGTCTTCAGAAACTACCCCCAGGCATTTATTTTCTGGATGTGTTATTCCAACCACTCTCCCCAACTCCTTCCTTATATCTTCCTACCTCTCAACAACTTCTTGGTCTATATCTCTAAAGACAGCTTGGAGAAAAAGTTTAAAGTCAGTAAATTGTGTCTTTGAGTCATTCTGCCTGAAACTCTCACGATTTCCCCATTTCTGGTGTCACCATTAGTCATTCAGTGCCCTCGATCTTCCCCCTGTCTCCCACCAAAACCTGCTTCTAGAAAAGACTCACACTTATCACTTATAGTTTGGTATGACTGCATTTTATCTAAGACATTTGGGCCTTAAGACCAATGAGAAGTCTTCCCTTGGTACCCCAGTAAGGACATTTCAGTTGTTAATGCCTGAAATTACCTTCCAAAGGAGTGTTTCTCAAAGCATGGTCTGAGGACTGAGCATTAGAATCCCTAGTGCACTGATTAAGCATGTAGTCTGCTGGACTACTTCTTCATCCAAAATCTAAATAAGACCTGTTTGAGTGAGCCCCCAAAGCTACCCTTTAATAAAGCATCAGATGATTCCAAAGCCCAACAAAGTTTATGGACAGTCAACGTAAAAGGCTGTGCTTGCCCAGCAGTTCAGCTTCCTTGGTGATCCAGCCCTCCTCCATTTTCCAGACATGGAATTAGCCCAGAGCTGCTGCATGACTTACCAAAAATTACACTCCTGATTAACAGAAGAGAGAACATTTTAAAACAATCCTCCTGACTCCAAAACCAGGATGTGCTCCCTAGCACTTCAGAATGAGTTTAAGAGTGACATAAACTAGGAGCCTACTCATCTGAAGGGACTGTTACAAACTGCCTAAAAACAGAACAGTGTCTTTCAGATAATCTTCAAATTTCAGTTCATCACATATCCGAGGGTTCAGTAAAAGATTTCTTAGACTTGACATGGAGACTTCAAGCAGAAATTCTAATTTCCCACTCAGTGTTGAGACACTCTACCAGCCTCATCCTGGTTCTATTTCTGTGGGTGGGCATGTCACATTGGACCTAACTCTCAGAGCCTCTTGATTTCAGAAATTCCTTTACCTTCAACTACATAAGCATATTTGGTCAGGAAGGTAGCTGACAGAATGTAATCAATGCTGAAAGAAGAGGCTACATGAGCTGCCTAGTTAAAAAAGCAAAGATTATAGAATTTGAAGGTGCCGAAGACCCTTTTAAGCCAGGAGAGGCCAGGATAAACTTGGGAAGAGTAGAGGAAGATTTTGTAAACAGAGATCATGGTCATGATGACTTGTGACAGGAGTGAACTATTTATAAGTACCAAGATGCTCAACTCTCACAATAAGAAGGGATCTCAGGAAAACATGTGGTTGAAATGCCCCTTCTGAGGCTAGATTCCCGTGACTCAACTCACCCAATAGACCACATAGGAACTTCCAGTAACTAGACAATGCATCTCATGTTTGGATCTTCCAGCTTTTAGAAAGTTTATCTTTTTTTATCAAATTCAAAGCAGACCAGATCCCCCTGAGAAAACTAAAGTGATATAAAACTCACATGGGGCGAGTTAACAAAAGGAAAAGACCTTTCGTTGACTACTGACAGATTGCATTACGAAGCAGGTTTGGGCGTTGTGCGTTTTCTATAAGATGCAGAGAGTGTTTTCCACTCCTGAAGATTTTACTCCTTGCTAATTCTAACCATTCCCCAGAGGGCAATTTCCCTTGACTAAATGAGGTTCCTCAGGTGCAATGAACTGCAGAAGAGATGAATAGGCTCTTCCCCACTTGTAAAACTATCACAGGCAAAGAACAACTGAAGCATCTTGCTTCCTTTCACATAGAAAACATGATGCAGAGGGTCCCCAATATGGGGCAGGCTTTGAAATCCAACTCAGGAGTACCAGGCTTCAAGGCAGTAGGAAAGATTGAGCCAGACAGAGGATCAATGCCTCACCAATGTTCTCCCTGTGCGTGAGAGATCCTAATAGAAACTCTTGAAAAGGGCCTCTAAATCATGAAAGCACCTCTCATTCAAGAAGTGTTCTGTGAACTATTATAAAGGGCATATGGACAATAACAAGGCGGGTGGAAATGGGGGAGGGAGGCAGGGAGGGCTGGGGTGGTGGGGAGGCATGGGGGTAAGACAGAAAACTGTACTTGAACAACCATAAAATAATAATAAGAAGAAGAAGAAGAAGAAGAAGAAGTGTTCTGTGAGATAATATTAACATGCCTAATGCATCATTTCAGAGACACACGGCCCATTTACAAATGAGTTAGAAACTCCATGTAGGATCTGGTGACCTCTGGCAGTTGTCTACCAGAGTGTGGGTTCTGCAGATATTTCTTCAAAGATATAAAAGACTTATTTCTCTTTAAAAAAAATTTGAGACAATCTCCCACAGCTGGCCTTGGGAGTATACATGAGACTCTGGGTCTTTCATCTGGGCAAGGTTGGCAGAGGAAGGAAGAGTATTCATACTTTGTAGGCATATTATGAGAATAAATTATCTCTCATGATACACACACATGCACACACACACATAGATACACACACACACACACAAACACCTGATTTAGAAAGGATTTGGGTATTTATAATAGGTCTTTCTGAGCCTGGGAAATAAGACCTATATGGCAACTAAAAAATATTAGTAAACTAAAAATGTATTCTGAGATAGGTTTGCTTCCCTATGTTTAAATTATTTCCCTGGCTGGTGTAGCTCAGTGGATCGAGCGCGGGCTGTGAACCAGAAGGTCACCAGTTCAATTCCCAGTCAGGGCACATGCCTGGGTTGCAGGCCAGGTCCCCAGTGGGGGCCAAGTGAGAGGCAACCACACATTGATGTTTCTCTCCCTCTCTTTCTCCCTCCCTTCCCCTCTGTCTAAAAATAAATAAAATCTTAAAAAAAATTATTTCATAAAGTAAATACCACTCCCCATCCCCCCATACACACCACCACCTTGCATCGATTTTAATAGATGGTAAGCTATATTTCCGCAACACCAAACATCTGCATGCCAGACTATAATGTTGCCAAAAATCTGGATTCTAGAATAATCTAGATAACTAGATGTATTTTTCCTTTTTTCTTTCTCTAAACTCCCTAAAATGACACTTAGTGAAAGAACATTAAAAACTAACTGTAAAGCACTCTAGAAACATCAAGTGTAGTCATTATTGAAGTCTCATTTCTCTAAAAAATTGCTATGAATCCTTTTAGAAACATTTTGACTATGAAACAATTTCTTGACTATCAATCAATGGTACCTTATATTTCCCCAGCACTGTCTCTCCCACTCTGAATGTTATAGATGAAGCTTAGGAAAATGAGAGAATAACAATAAATGATATTACAATGTTGCTTTGAAATGAGAATTGGTAGTATGAGGCAGGGGAGAAACAGATGGGAAAGAAATGTACCCAGAGAGGATGATTTTTGTTTAAATAAGTTCGTAATATGTGAAATGCACGATGGAAACTGACAGGGGAAGTGGAGGATCATTGTTTGAATAGCATCAATATAAACACAGATGCAAAAGAAATTGGCTTGGGAGATGGAAGAGCCTAGCCTGAATAATGTTATATACCAATAAAAAGCATAAAAAGGAGAAAAATATAGAGAGTAGGTGATTATTTCTGTGATGCTTGAAGATGCACATTTTCACAGATATCAAGGGGAAAGGAAAATATGTCTTAGCTATTCCTGAGTTGGCCATTTTTACTATAGTTCATAATTCTTCCAGGTTTTACCAAATCACAGCCTGTCTATCCACTTGACTATATGCTAAGCAGACCTCTATCTTAGAATGAAAGAAGCTGTACATGGGTCAGTCCTGAAAAATATTAAGCATGGAGATGTGGAATGGTCACAGGTTCAACCCAACTCCCAGTCTTTGTAGACATTCGCTCTAGTTAATGAGAATCACTCAATGTTTAGGGCAGGCAGAGGACAGAGTAGCTGTCCTTCCTCATGTTCACCTGACCATCCACTCCTCTCATGCTCTGAGGAGCCCCTCACTTCCCTCTGTCTTTCCATTCGTCACTGTTTGCCAGACTATATTTTCCTGGGGAGAAAGAGATTAGTTTGTTACATAGTAACACTTATCAAATATATCTGTAAAAAGAGCAACTACTCCCCATTGTCATTTCTTAGTATTCCACTACCCTATATGAAAATATTTTGGTTGTGTACATAAAAAGTCACTGAGGATTATAACAATGATAGTTTGTAAAAAGCACAATATGCCTGGCAGACATTGGGAAGTGTATTGTCTACATCATCTCATTTGAGCCTCACAATGATCTATGAAGTAAGATGATTACATCCATTGTACAGATAGGGAATATGGGTCTAAGATACATTTATAAGTTAGCTAAAGTGACATTAGAGAGAGCTATTAAGGAGAGCCAGATGCAGGTCCCCTGAAGTTCATAGCTGACTGCCTTGACTCAATAGTCATGATTGATTTTACAAGCATGACATTATTTGAGGTATATGGACAAAGTTCGCCCTAGCCCAGTCTTTTTTTCAGAGGTGCCTGAAATGTCACCATTAATAATTCAACATTTTGTATTAAGCATTGCTCTCTGCTTGCAGGGCTCATTTTACAAGAACCGGTGTCCAAAAAAAAAACAAAAAAAAACCTTAACCTATGACAACTAAAACCCCCAAAACCCAACCTTTACCTACATCACCATTTTTCCACAGGCAATACTTGTAAAAAGGAAAAAAAATTAAAAATGGTAGAACACATTTTGATTAGACATAAAGGTATTCCTAAATATAAGATAACTGGCTTGGTGAACAGCAAGAATCGAAGGAGAGTCCTTCCTCAGAGACTTTCAAAGTGAGAGACTTCTCTTGGTTGAGTGGAAGAACTTCTTGCCAGAAGACACAAGGATCAGGTGGTTTCGGAGGAGGCTTCCCACGCTGCTGCCCAACGTGCTAGGGCTGAACTGACTGACAACCCACGCGGAGCTCTGTGAGGTAGGCCCATCGCTGCTCCACGTTATTTCTGTTACTGTGAACAGAAGAAGCAGCTCTTCTCTGTGAGCAGGGTCACTGTAGAAAAGCAATTCCCTTCTGATAAGAGCCAGGAGAAAGAATAAGCAGGAGAGAAGGGTAAGGCTCTTTGTTGTTGATAACCGAAAGGGGCAGGCACTTCATAAAAATGACAAGCAATAGTCTTTTCAAGAGGGAAATCATACCTCTGGTTGATCTGATGTGTGGCTGCTCTGGCAGTGTTTTCTGAGAGAGACAACTGCATTAAGAGATTCATGACGTGCTTAGGAGAAGGAGCGTTTAGCTTCCAAATCAAAATATTATTTTCTTTCACCAATTGCAATTTGTAGTTCAATGAACAATGGTGGGATTTTATTTCAAATACTTTTATTTATTTATTTGTTTTTGTTCTTTGAAAACTCTTAGAATGTGTCACTCTCAGCCCTAACCCCCAAACGCACAGACTCGTTTTCTTTTCAGTGAAGTCATAGATTTGGGATAAAAAACAAATCAGAGAAGCATTTTGTTTTTCTCTGCTCTACAGAAAACTTGCTTGAGATTAGAAGTCCCTTTGAAGGGTCCACACATTTATCCACCTGCCTTTAGACAAGACAAACTAACAGCATGGCTAGCTGAGTCTCACCTCGTGGGACCCTCCGGAACTTCACCTTGTTTTCTGGCCTCTGTGTTGTGGGTTCTGACTGGTCCTCTTTGGCACGAACATTGGAGATACCATATATTTCAATGTTCTCAGCCTTGGCTCTGATATGAGAAAGGTGTGACAGAAAAACACATTAAGATGTTACCTGGAATATTATTTCCTTTATTCCCTTGTGATCACCACTGCTCCCACTGTTGACAAGGAGCCACCTTTAACTCAAGGGCCAGAGAACAAAGATGCTACATTGTCAGCTTCCAAGATAAAGTGCTGAAATTTCTGGTGTAAAAGAGAAAATGTAAGAAAAGTAATGCTCCTAAGTAAGCCATTTCTGCCCCTTCTCTTCGCTACATGTGAGAAAGAGAAAAGAATGGGAGAGAACCTTGGAAGCAGAGACGTGGGTCTGTCTTTGTGTCACATCCCTCCCCCAGATAATTTGGAAGAGGGGGGTAAACAAAACCACTGATTCCCAAGAGTCAGAGAGAAATCTCTGTCTTACTGGTCCCACCTGAATTTACAGTGTTTGGCATCCCTTTCGGTGACCCTTGTGGCTTTGGGCATGGGAACAGTGAAGCAGAGCGGCTGTAAGAGGGAGTGTTAGAGCAAGGACCCCTGAGAGCTCCTTAGTATCTCTATGATTACATAGTGACTCAGGGCTCAGTGATGCACAAGCTCAGGATAAGGTTGAGGATGGGCTGAGGAAAGACAGATGGATGCACAGGACCTTGGAGGTCGGGACAAGAAAAGTAAAGGAGCAACACTTATGAACCTGAATGGTGGCAGCTACAGCAAAACCAGAAACACCTTAGTGAATGAGGATAACTGAACACCTTGTCGTGGGTTCCGGGTGAAGGCTCTCCCTCATGGATCCGACACTGATGTCATATCCCAAAGAATGACAGCTGGACCAAAACAGTCAGAACTTGGAAAGTGGGCAGCCCCTGCCCAGATGACACCATGATGGGGGGCCACTGTGAAATCACCTTCCTCCCCAGTTACAAACCAGTTTCAAAGAAGAGGGGAGAGGAAAAAAAGCTAAGAGAGAAGATTTTCGATATAAGCAGAGTGGATCAAAGATGGAGGCATAGGTAGACACACTGTGCCTCCTCGTACAACCAAAAGAAGGACAACAACAAATTTTAAAACAAAAAACAACCAGAACTGACAGAAAATCGAACTGTATGGAAGTCCGACAACCAAGAAACTAAAGGAGAAACTTTCATCCATACAGGTAGGAGGGGCGAGACTGGCCGGAGAGGACGCGCG
>VMDR010010742.1:0-30039 GCA_007922815.1 Macrotus californicus
ACGTGTGGGTAACTTGACTGGTCACCTGTCAATGTGTGCCTTCTTTCCATCAGCCTGCTCAGTTCTTCTCTTGAACTCTTATAAAACCTAAAAAATTAGTTGATTTCTTTTTTGGGTTAGCTCCTTAGACCCCAAAATGTAGTTATTTAAATCAATGTGTTTAAATGTAAATCTAGGTTCTCTGGCCTCAGAAATTTAATATTCTGTTGGTAGTAATTGAACATTAAGTAATATAATATCTGGAGATAGCGAATTACTAGGCAAAAATTTTGCCATTACCAGATCAGTTTACAACAAAATACAAGTCTCAAAAGGAAAGTATAATGTTAATTTCAGTTCTACAGGAAAGATTACATGTTGATCAGGTTAGAGCTTGTTCATTCTGAGAACATGTATGTATTTTGCTTCTTTTTAGAAGCCTTTAGGGATAAAAAAAAAAAAACCAGGTTAGTTGGGCTGCCTCTAGGTTTCAGAAATAAAGTAGAATAGTAATTAATTGTTAGTAATTAAACACTGGTTGGGTTGGTATCTAACATGAAAGATCATTTCCATTAGCTCTGCTTTTAAATGTCCTTTAAACTCCGGGGACTACATTGGAAGTCACAAAATCTTAGGGGTAGAAAAGATCTTGTGCTGAAAAAATATTTTAACAGATATTCAAGGTGAGCTTTAAGATACGTGTGTCTTTATGTATGAGTCCTCATTGGCTCTCCCTCGGCAGAGTAGAGCTATTCAAAGTGTGGTTTGGAGCTCACTGCCCATTCATTCAAAGTTTGTTGCATGCCTCCCATGAGACAAGTACAGAAATAAAGAGGATTTAAAAAATAACTTACAGCAATTTTACATTGTCAGGGAATTCAAGTGCCTGATCAGTAGGTTCATACTTTGTATGTTTTTTATTTTACATTTAATTTTTCCAACAATTCATTTTATTGTATCTTACAAAATTATCCAGGCTGGATTAAAACACTTTTATTAGAAGGTTCTTTACCAGATATAGTTGAAAAAGCATTACTCTGGGGGCTTTATTCTTGTGTATTTTCTAATTGTCACAGGTTTTCTATTCTTTTTCTTACTTTACACACTTTCAAGCTCTCCAGAGCAGGTTTATGCAGTGTGTACTATTATTCAAAGTGAAAGTTTATACAAGACAAAAAACCCTTCAGCTATTTTCTTAACTGCAGGGATGTATTTAAAATTTGAAAGAACATGAAGAGCCTTTTTGATCCTCAGTGGGGAAAGCCACAGTGTACTGTCAAGGCTATCGTACTTAGAAGCCCCACAGCCATTGGTAAGGGAGGTGTCTGTTCTGGAACACATTGTGGGCATACTTGATGCTCCCTAAATACCTTAACAGCTAAAATAATACAACTCAAAACGTCTGACTTTCCAGAAAGCCTGCCACTCTACCTAGAAATGAAAAGGCTCTGCAGAAAGTCCTTCCTTGGATTTGGACTAAGCAAGGTGCTGGGGTTACACGTTAAGGGGTCTCCTCAGAAAGCACAAGCCAGGGATCACTTGTCTCAGCAGAGAGAAAACTCTCTGTGCTTCACGGTTGGTTCTGTTACTCCAACAAAGGCCCCTCGTTTCTCCTGCCAAACCAATCGAGAGGTGCTTATGCCCAGAGGAGGTTGATATGGGCAGTGCCAAGTTATGAAGCATGACTAGTAATCTGATGATGAAACGATGCTCTGATTCATAAATAAATGTTACATTTTATAAATTTTTATTATTTCGAGTGCTGAAGTTGAGCTACTTTTTAATCCTAAAGGCTGTGGCTGAATGAAGAAGAAAAGTTGCAAAAATCATGGGCAATACACAATTATTTAACCTGTTACACTAAATCACTGAGCTAATATATATCACTGAGTCCAAGGTGTGTGTGCCTTCTGTTCATTTCAAAGGTACCTGACATTAGGGCTATGGACACATAAATTATATACTATCTACCTGTAGAGTGTGGTGTGTAATTAAACTCAAAGTAATTATTAATGCAATGGTCATTAGCATACCTAAATCCTAGTGTCAGTAAAATAAAATGATATATTGAATTTCAAATACACATTTGATATACACATCCAGGTCATTTTAGTTTGGTATTGCTATACTTCTTAGTGTATTTTTCAAAAAATGTACAGTAAAATTTTCAATCTCTTAAATTGTAGAGGCAAAGAAAAAACTAAGCTATTTTTGACAATGTTTATATAATACCTTCACTGATTCAACAGGTTTTTGTTGAAAATCTAGCTATCGCCAGGTAATGTTCTAGGCAGTGAGGAAGCAGCAGTGACTAAATTGAACAAAAATGCCAACTCTTTTCCACTAAAAAACGTTTTAACAGTAACACAGCTTTTTCTCCCTATTTCTCTTTTTTGGTCTGTGGTTAATCACTAAATGTCACCTCCTAAAATCCTATGCTCTTTGTAATTATGAATTTCAATCATGATTTTCTGCAATATATCAGAAGGATAACAAAACAATTTCAGATTCTAAGTAGAAATGTGATGTTTGACTTCCAATGTGGATTGAATTCTATTTAGTCTTCATTACCACTTAAAGTGCTTGCATATAAAAGTACTTTATAATATTGGTGAACTTTAAACTTAACTCACAGGAACAGGCAGCTTCTTCGTCTCTCACTGTAAAAGATTTGTTGTCATTAATGCATTGCCCTTTTATATATGCAGTGAAGAAGGCTAAAAACTTGCCAACAGTGCCCTAAACGGTGTCATGTAAGTATCGGTATTGACATTGCTTTAACATACGTTCAAACAACACACGTGCACACTTATGAAATGCAAGTAATGCAGAGAGTAACGTTTTTAAAAATACTATCTCCTTCTCACTCTGCACTAACCACTGTTGGCAGGTTCTTTTGAACCATTTCATTTTTAGGAAAAACTAATTATTAGCTAGTACATAAATAAGTGCATATACCAACACAAATATCCGTGTCTCTACCTATTCATTTTTTGCATTTATTTACACAAAACATCATATTGTACAGATCATTTCAGGCTTTGCTTTGTGGAATCAGTATCATACTTTATCTTTACATCGTTATGTGGAAGCACTTAATCCCTTTTCTCCATTGTTGTCCATCACTTGAATGCGGCATCCTTTACATCCCCTGTCCCTTATTGAGGTCGCTAGGATTGTTTCTATGTAGAAATATTTTTTAATGAAGCAAACAGTTAAATCATTTGCGGAAAGTCAAAGTGAAATCCTCTATTTGTTTGTGATTTCAGGGTTTGCCAATATTTGCTTACCTCTCCCTCTAAGAAGCTTCTGAATGTGTCTATTCTATTCTGGAAGCTGTCCTGGCCTTTCTTCACAGAAGGATGCATCCACGGACTATAGGACCCCCCTGACTTTGCCTGTGAGGGTTCAGGTTGGCTTCACAAGGAAAACACATGTTAATCTGGTGGAACTAATCCTTCCTGGGGCCTGACCCAGGGCTAATCCATAAAGAATCAACTCAGAGTTACCTGTGATGATGAATGATGTCCCTGTGGAGGGCAAAGACATTGAAAAAAAATATATATATACATATCAGATTCCAATCATGTCCCTCATCCTATTTAAGGAAGAACAACTTCTGTTTCACTTACTTTTGTTCCCCTAAGAGCTAGCAGTAAAGTTCAGAAAAAAAAACAAAACCTGAAAAGTTAAAAAAAATAAAAAAGCAGTACTAGAAACATGGCAGAAAAAAAAAGGGGTAAGGCCTTAAATGAATGATTTACTCTTATCGACGTAAGTTGATAGTCATATAAAGAAACACCAGGGACAGGGTCATATCACAATGATTTATCACCACGTGTTACTGTTAAACATGAACATTCATGATATGAGCATATAGGAAAGCAATAAGAATATATTAAAGAGCACAGCTTTTCCCTAAGGACGTGTTGGCGGCTACGGAGAGCTTTGGGTTTCTAAAAAAAGAAACAGCATGCTATCAATATAAAGAACTGTCATGTCACTGTAAATTCTGGGATAGAATATAGCACTAGACTTGAAGTAAATTTCTGATAAGGGATTTGGTTGGAAAGGATTGCTTTTGGCTGCTCTACGTTGATGACAGCTGCTTCTGGGAGTCCAGGGTAGCTCCCCTCTCGCTGACCTCAGTTCATCATCACTGTCGCATTGGCAGGACTGGCGAGCCCCTCTGGCCACTCTTTCGTAATCAGACACTGCTCTGCCCTACCAGCAGGTCACCGTGCAGAGTGCAGGATTAACACTTACGTCTGCTACTCACTGCCAAGGACTGCAGCGTCCCCCTGCAGTCTGGTCAGAAAGGAAGGGGCCAGCAATCAGCGACTGTGGGAAGTACTGTTTTAATATCATAGTATATTAATAATTGTTATGTGTCTGTGCTTTTAAAATTTCTATTTTTTGTTTATTTTTAAAAGTGTCTTCCCTCTCATTCCAATGCAACAGAAATCCAGGTAATTCTTATTTTCCACTTATCTGTTAATGAAGAACACCAAAAGTTCAATGTGAAAGCTTTATTGGAGAAAATAAAATGATAAAACACAGTTGTCATAATGTTATTATTTGGTGGGCCTCTTATCTATTGTTAATGGCATCTATGCACAGCATGATAATTAAATATCAGGAAGAATATACAGCTTAGATTATTAGTCCTACAAAATCAAAATTGTGAAAAGAACAGTGCCCTACTATAACCACTAGAGATACTAATATAGCATATATATATACTAATATAATACTAATACTAATATACTAATATAGCATATATATATAGCATAACTAATATAGCATTAGAAATAACTAACTTCTTGGAAAGAATAAGCCAATTGCTAAAATAAGAGATAGGTTTATAACAAAGTGCTCACATTCCATGAGTGACTTAGGTTTTTGCTCTGTTATTCAGAATAAAAGGTGGGTTTCAAGTTTCTGATAATGATATAATTGAATATTCAGACTTTTATTTGCTTATTTTGTTGAAAATCAAGTTTTCTACCCACATTTCACCTTACGCTGTTTTAACAGGTGAAACACTAATTACTCCCTGACATAAAATTTCTGCTCTGTTTTTGAGCCTGACTGTTTATGGAGACACAGTGGCAGCAGGTTGAAGCTGACATAGAAAGCAGGGTGCACGTGGATGTGTATTCTTTGGGCAACCTGATGGCATTCTCGGTGCATTCGTTTTGCTGTGCATGCCTGTGGGTGCGTGTGTCTGAATGGGAAAATTGGGGGATACATTTTAATCTTATTTGGAAAATGCTGCACAATCCTGATGGGCATTGCTCCATCGTGTCAACAAAGAACAAGGAGAAACAACACATTTATCCTCTTTCTCACAAAATTTATAGTGAAACTCAGATGATTAGAAAATACATTAGTTAAGTAATTGCAATAAATGTTTACATATCTATAAAAGGGAATTTGTAATGTGCTGAAAAGATACACAGATTGTGCCCCTAGCCCATTTTAGGAGGGATCAAAGAACAGTTCCTGAAAAAAATTATATTTTAATCACCACACTTTATGCTTAAGATCAATCTCCAAACCCTTGCTTCCTCCAAGGGCTTGTCTCTATTTCAAACTCATGCTTTCTCCATGTTCCTAAATATAGTTACCGTAATAAGTGACTAGGGCTGCCGTTACACAGTACTACAAACTAGATGACTGAAGACAATAGAAACTTATCTCAGGTTCTGCAAGCTAGAGGTCCAGAATCAAGGTATCAGGGCCATCCTCCCTCTGAGACTCCAAAAGAGGTTGCTTCTTTGCCACCCACAGATTCTGGTATCCCCAGACACCCCCTGGTTTATGGATGCATACCTCCAGTCACGGCTTCCAACTTCACGTGACTGTCTCGTCTTCCCTCTCTGAGTGTTTCTCTGTATTCACACGCCGTTCTTCTTGTGTGTGCAAAGTTTCTTAGTTTTATGAGAATAGCTTACATATTGGTAGAGTCCACCCTGTTAATTTTATTTTAACTTTTTTTTAATCTGCAAAGACTCTGTTTTCAAACAAAGTTACAAACACAAGTACTGAAGATTAGGAATTAAACATCTCTTTATTCAGGAGTTGTAGGGCTTAATTCAACCTACACTGTTTACTAACATCTCTTTGTCACCAAAGCACAAAACTAACACTTTTAACTGATGTTGAATATATTATGATTTATTGTATAGTGGTGATAGCATATTCATGTTTTCCTGTAGTGAATTTTCTCATATATGTTGCTTTTTACCCTGGTGCGAAGCTTACTGGTTGAAAACTGAACATATGGATTAATAAAGGAAAGACATTTTATTTCAGAAATGATTTCTTCAGTTGATTTCAAACTTATTACAGAAATGAAACAGAAAAATTCCCAGTACTTTGTTCCACTGTCTCACATTAAATACCAATTTGTCAGAAACATACCAAAAGAATAGCAAAACTCCCAAGGTGATAATATGAAATAGCCTAATATATTATCTTCAAGGCATCCCTACAGACTGCCAAGAAATAGGAAATTCAACCAGGGAAGATGCTCTGCTGTGCAACTCTCCTGTAAGAGCGGGAATGATAAGCTTCTAAATCTATGCTCAAGACCAATCTAGTTGCATTGGAATTTTATGTAGAAAGACATTATCTTTCAGGCACAAAGCACAATGCTGGAGAAAGCAAATCATGTTCCAATTGAAGCATTTGAGCAATTTTCAAGAATAATGAAAAATCAGAAGTCTTCTGAGGTTTTTGTTTAATGAGAAAGAAAAAATATATAAAGAATGGTCTGGGAGAAAAAGGAAACTTCACTGCTTTGCATTTTCTGTGTATTGACTTCAATTTTATAAGAATGAAATGCATTTCATATCATCTTCAAGTTATCAAACTTTACTTTTCTTATTTGATTCCTATGGTGTTAATATTATAGTAAGAGAAATGTTCAAGGATGCAAGACCTTTAAGTAACTGGAATATAATCAAGTCACTGTGCATCAAAACCTGGCTTTAAGTTGACAGCAAACTCCCCCTTTTTCCAATTTTAGCAAGTCAAATTTCATAAGACAGCCAGTAACCAATTCATGCCAATTGGAATAAAAGAGGAAGATAAAGGAATCAAAATAACAATTTATTAGCTTTTACATTAAAATTGTAGTGAAAGTTGGTCAAACTCACCAATAATCAAACTATAAGTTAAAAAGAAAAAAAACTCTCACTCTGAAAATACCTTTAAAAACGTAATTTTAATAAGGTGAGAAAATATACTTGCAGATGTCAAGTGTGATTCAATAACACCATAATTTTTCTAAAGGTCAATTTGACAACATGCACCAACAAACATTTAAGAAGTGCATGTTTTTTTGTTTCTGCCATAACAGTTTCTAAGAATTTATTTTAAATGAGTAATCAGACAAAATGTTTAAAGATGTATGCATGAGGAATTTCATTACAGTGTTGTTCATAGTAACAAAAACCATTTAGTAATTAAAATATCCATCAGTACGAATGTGGATGAAATGTTTATACAAATGAAACACATGTACTGTGCAAATGAAACTAAATCTGAACCTGATTCCTTCTCTACATTCGAATTCTAATTCATTGGAATAACAAGGTCAGAGAATGTACTGGACGGTACCACAGAAATGCAATCAGGAAAATTTAGTCTTTTCTTTACAAATGATTGGAAAGAAAGAAAGAAAAGGAATGAGAAAGAAGGAACACATGGATTAAAATTTAAGAGATCTATTATCCCTTATGAAACTTGACTATATCATGAAGCCAATAAAGAATAAAAATAAAGCATTAATAAGAAAAAGCAAAGAGATTTAAATGAGTGCTATTCTAATGACTATCTATGGTGTCAGGTGGGCATGAGATTTATCATAAGGATCACTTAGTAATCCATTTTAAAATTTCAGTCACTCAATCGACTTGAATTTCTGAAAATGACAACTCAGATGTTTTAGATTTATAAAAAATTACTGATCAGTTATTTTATGGAGACTAGCAGGCTCTTTGATAATGCTACTCTAAGTGATTTGTATACCAGGAAAACTCCACAATCCTAATATGTATAATATTTGATTTGTCCAAGTTCATCCAGGTGTTCCTCATGACAGGCTTGCTTTTAAGTAGCATATTTCTACTATTTCAGTAATCTCCTGCCCATATTTTCTGACTTGGTTCAACCTAACTGATATAGCATGAAATTCCAAATTATGATCTTAGATAGGGCATCCTTCTGTAAACATATGTGTGTTTGATTTAAGGAGAATTTAAAGAGCAGGTGGGTAATTTTGCTGGAACCAACCTGGCAGTTCAGCACTTGGAGTCAGGTCATCCACGTAAGAAGCGGGAAAACATATCCTTGAATGGGCATAATTATAAAGAAAATTCTGTAAGAATGACAGGCTCATTGTATTTGTAGGATTTCCTGATTCATGTTAACACTGAAAAACCTCAAGAAATGTTTTGTCTAGCAATGCTTTAGAATCTCTTTCTGAATATGACAGCATGAGCAGCTGAATTTCAACTCACATATTTCCTCTTCAAACACAAACCAGCTAAAATGCTGCTTGTTTGTGAATCTTACAACCCAATTGTCTTCCAAAGACCTAAAAGGCACTTGAGTACAAGAGTGTTTGCCTCATTTTTAACACATATGGCTGGTAGGTTCATGGTACCTATGACATAGGCACTATTATTGTATCCATTTCACACTTTAGGCACAAGAAAGTTAAGCACCTAATTCAAAGCCACAAAGCTGATGAACGCTCAAGGTGATATTGCACCTCAGGCGCTACATCTTCATATTGCTTTCTTGTAAATGAAATCCAGAATGAACTACTCCTAACTTTGGACATATTCATTAAAAGATCTCACTATTAGTCTTGTCCTAAGAAATAAAACATTGCAGTGATAAGGAAAGTGCTCTTTTTTGGAAACCTTCAGACCTATTCTCCTCCCCCCAACCTCTGAAGGGCACCGAACTTGATCTCATTTTCCAGTCCACTTTATATACTTTTTATATAAATAAATTAAACACATTTTCATAGGCACATGTAGCCTTGTTTTGAATTATTTCAATGTAATAAAATAGTTGGTTTTTATGCCTCTTCAACATTTTTCATTTAACATTTTGTTAATGTTGAAAGTATTTTTCATTGACTGTCTAGACTTAGCAGTGGGGCGCTTGTATTTGTAATTGTTTAAAAGGGACAATTCTGCTGCTGGGATTATACCCTAAGAGCCCTGAAACACCAATCCAAAGAACCTATGCACCCCAATGTTCATAGCAGCACAATTTATAATAGCCAAGTGCTGGCAGCAAACTAAGTGCCCATCAGTGAATGAGAGGATCAAAAAACTATGGTACATTTACACAATGGAATTCTACGCAGCAGAGAGAAAGAAGGAGAGCCTACCCTTTGCAACAGCATGGATGGAACTAGAGAGCATTATGCTAAGTGAAATAAGCCAGGCGGTGAGGGAGAAATACCGTATGATCTCACCTTTAACTGGAACATAAACAACAAAAGAAAAAAGTCAAACAAAATACAACCAGAGACACTGAAATTAAGAACAATCTAACAATGGCCAGAGGGGAAGGGGGAGGGAACGATGGGGAGAAGGGTTTCCAGGAAACACTATAAAGGACACATGGACATAACCAAGGGGGAGGGTGGGAGCAGGAGAGGGAGGTGGGATTGGCTGGGGTGGGGGGTGGTGGGGGGAAATGCAGACAACTGTAAATGAACAACTATAAAGTAATAAAAAAATAAAATAAAAAGGGATGGTGAGAAACTTTGGAGAGAATGTGATATGATTCAAATCTTAGATTTTAAAAAAGTCCATGTAACAGTGCTGGAGATGAGGCTCATTTTCCTAGCCTTGCGTAGAATCAAAATATTTGCCAGGCTCGGGACAGGACGTGGTGGAAGCACCTGGACCAGTATGTCTGGCATGGACATTCCTGCACAGTGAGTGGACTGAGTTGGAAACAGGATGCAGAGGAAAACAGACTGATGCCAAGGGCCAATTTCCGTTCATGGACTGGTTTGTGGGAGCAAGTGAGGATCATGCAGGAAATAATTTCAAGACACTATAGAAAAATCTGAATTTCAAAGCTGGTTAAAAGTGGAGCCCTAGTGACAAAATGAAGCCATTCAAACATGTAGAAGTGGCATTATTTTGCAACCACAGACTAGTGAATCCTGCTTCATATTGATTACTCAGTGTTCAGTCCCTGGTTCCTGGAGGGTTTTCACAGGCATTGGGAGTGACTTATTATTGCACTTGTCCCTCGGAGGTCAGCAAACACGTTTGCAAATCCTAGTTTACAATTCTGATGAGATCAAAAGCTATGTGAGAACAAGGACTTTTGTGTAGAACTGGGGGTCGGGTGGTTTGAAAGGAGGGCTCTGAGAAGACCAATTATAGATATTGGAAGATCAATAGTGAAGAATTGGGCATCGATGTTAAAATGCCTTCAGCATGATTTTGAACTCCCCTTTGCTGATATACAAAGTGATTAGAGAGAAGTAGATTATTTTTGCATATCACATATGTTTTACTTTATTTTCTGAAAGGAAAATAATGGTATTTCATAGATGCTTTCACGTGAGGGAAGTCAGTTGTCACCATCTGTGAACCAGCCCTATAGCAATATGGGTCTGACATTTTCTCAGGTACCTGTGCAACTTTCTAAATTTTCATTTCACAGAGACCTAAATAGTCTTTTTCACATGCTTAATACAGTCATACATGGTAACTTCAGGCTTCAGAGATAGAAGACGAGAAGAAAATGCATATGGAAAAAATAACACCCGGTTGTTATTTTAGCAAATGGTCACATTTGTTTCCAATATGGTTTTGAATTCAGTGCACAAGACTGAAATTTGACTTTTCTTCTAAGTGAGCCTCAACACAACTATGAATGGAAGAAGTTATTGAAGTTATCGAAGGCTGCAACGAATATCCGGAGCAAAGCAGTACTCAGATACGAGCAATTTCCAAGACATTACTTAGGTTAATTTAGTTACATTTTTCTCAAAGGTAAAATAAACATAGTAATAATTGCCATAGCCTGGTACAGAATACGTTTAGTAAAAAAAGCTTTTTTTTTTTTTATATTCCAGCATTATAGGTAATGCCACTGTTATTCCAGTCAAAGCCTGGTTTTAACTGAAGCTAGAGGCTGTGTGATCAGTAACGCCAGAAAACGAAGGATAAGGGTAACATCTCTGCCTCACCAAGGACAACAGCTCTGTAATGAGAGGCTCCAGATAAATTTCAGCCCAGTGGTATTTTCTAATTTGTGACTTTTTCATAAGCATTTAAGTTCAGTCACCACAGAATAAGAGCTGAAAATTTCCTTCAACACAGGGAATTTCACAGGGAAAAAAATCACGTTTTTGCTTGCATCACTTCGAAGACAATATTATGGAAATTTTTAGGTAGTATATCCATGCAGCCTATAAATGTATAGGATGCATTTCATGATCCCCTTCTCAGACCAGGATGCAAAGCCAAGCTGAGTTTGGAATAAGCGGAAAGTCTTGGCATAAGACCTTTGGCATTTTGCAGTTGAGTTTCCACACCAAAAGCTAAAATGGCATTTTCCTGTACAGTTTGCTGTAGTAGCTTGGGGAAAGTATATGTCAAGAAAAAAACTGCCAACTTGAATGTGCCTAATTGTGCAATTATGTGAACTATTGCAAGTTTTATAGCATTACTGGAAGAAAGCAATTACTCACTGCCAACTAGTACTGTGAAGTGGAACCAAAAAAATAAGAAATAAAAAAAAAAGTCCCACAGCCAAAATGGGGGAGCTTATCTTACAGTTTGAAGTATGTGGTGATGCAGCTCTCATTAGAAAGTTCTAAGTGCTAGATAAGTGAGAGAATAGAGGGAAGGCTTTTTTTCAAATGTGAAAGTGACACCAAAATGGAGGTCAGAGCTGTGTCTTTAGCCCAGGACCATGTGTGAGTGACCATTACAGATTACACATTAAATGTCAATCATAGGCTTTGGAAGACCTTTCTTGCATTGTTGTTGGTGGTAACTAATTGTTGAGTTATTAACGTTACCCAGAAGATTAAAAATGTAGTGAAGTTCAAGCTTCAAGATTTCTGTTTAGGAATTTGTGAAGAAAGTTTCCTTTAAAGTTATTCTTAAATTTTAAAACTTTCTATTCTACCAATTATTTAATTCTTATATAGAGAAGTACAGCTCTCTGCCACACATACACCACCTATGCCAGGCACACTCTGACATCCACACTGTCATACAAACACAAATGGCATCATAGAAACTGACAGAAGAAGCAAAGTTACACAATGTAGTAGAAAGAGAACCCCAACTGGTATCAGAGACCTGGTTTCAATCTTGGTTTTCCAGTCATAGAGATGCGTGTATGGTAGATGTGTGTATCGGTGGTTTTCTTGTAGAGCAACTGCAGTCAATAATCCTTCTCTTTCAGAGAAGTTCTTAACGTCCCTCGGCTTTCCCTCTCCACCCGTTCAGGCCTGGACACCCTTACTCCACACTGAGACTTTACTCCCGTGACTATTCACATTATGTTTCATTTACAATTTATAACTGAGAATACCATTATATCTTACTTAGTACTTTGTCATCTTCATTCGCATCTTAGTACTTCCTTCATCTTCATCTTCATTCATTTCCGTGTAGAGCATCTCTGAGTGAAAGAATGTTGATGCAAGGGCCCAGCCCACTTTGGTCTCAATGCCCATTGTTTTTCTTAATTTGGGACATGCACATCTTCACTTCCCCAACACTTGCAGCTCTAAGTATGATCTGAATACCAGAGTGATGAGTAGACATCATTTGAGAATAAAGAGGCAAAATTCTGTTTAAAATACTGCAAATTGAAAGTCAGCTGTTTATTAAATAATAATACAATAAGTCTGTGCATAAATACTTCCTTAAAAAGATCTTTTCCATGCATGATTCTTAAGTAACTCTTCTTTATGTATCACAATTTCCAAAAGTATCTTTCCAATATGTAAAAACAAAAAAAAATTGTTAAGTTTGGATAATAATCACCAAATTAAAGACAGGAAAATCCAGGTATTATAGAATTGATTTATACAGTAAAATAATAAACATGGTCTTAGAAGCAGCCAGACATCTGGAAGGTAACTATTCATGAAGGAAGGGACAAAAAGGAAGTAGAAGAGGGGTCACCGGTACTGGGAGAGGATAAAATCATATTGTTTTATGCTTTGTCAATTTGATCGCTGGGCTAACTGTGTAAGTACGGGTGCACCTCAACTTACTATGATGTGGCTACATCCTAAAACACCCATTGTAAGTTTAAAAAAATCTTAAGCTGAAAACACATTTAATCATAACTTTTTCTAACTTACTTTAAACATTCTCAGAACACAGTATCCAAAGAATGCTGGAACAGAGCCCATGGTAGAAACTGAATTGTCTACTCTCACACTCACTTTGGTTGACTGGCAGCTGCTGCTGGCTGACACTGCCCACCATCAAGAGAGAATATATATCGTGCATCTCTAGCCTAAGATAAGATCAAAATTCAGAGTTGGAAGTATGATTTTCTACTAAATTCATGTCAGTTTTGCACCATCATAAAGTCAAAAAATGTAAGTTGAGCCATCATTAGCAAACATCTGTAGTTTGAAGAGAGAGAGAGAGGAGGTGAGGGAGATATGAAGGGAATCATGGCTTTGGGGCATATAAAGAATAAAAAGATTGGCTAGAGAAGGCAGCACTACTTATCTCTGATTTTTCCATCCTCATTTCTTTTAGAAGATTGGTCCTTATAATGAGACAGGTAAATCAAATACATAAGAGGAAACTAATCCCAGCATTAGAGAGATGTTTGTATGAGAACAACAGGTACCTTTAATGACTTCCAGTTTCAAGGGCCAAATACACACTAAACTAATGTGTGGCTAAGATTACTGATACACTGTGAAGCCCTGGATGGGTAGCTGAGTTGGTAGGACATCATCTTCACATGCCAAGGTTGTGGGTTTGATCCCCAGTCAAGGCACATTCAAGAATCAACCAATGAATACATAAGTAAGTTAAAAAACAAATCAGTGTCTCTCTCTTTCTCTCTCTCTCTCTCTCTCTCTCTCTTTATCCTTTTCTCCCTCCCTTCCTCTCTGTCTCTAAAAAGTCAATTAAAAATATTACTTATACACTGTCAATAGTTCAAGGCATAAAACACCAGAGATAAGCAAAGATATGCTATTTTAATAATGTAGTAAGAGATTAATTTTGAACATCATAAACCAGTAGTTTTGTTGTCAGTATTTCAAGGGTTTCTGAAAGACCCATTAAGTAGATGAGTAGATGTTTGGAGAATAGTTGGCAAAGAAAATAGAGATGTGGGTAGGATAAGGAGGATCTACTCTTTACTTCAAAGAACACTTATAAAACATCCATTTAAAGACATTCTTTCAGGTACAATGTGGATAAAAGAGATATAAAGATGAAAATGACAAGATTGTTTCCTCAACTATGAGGAGTGATCAAATATTTGAATAAAGGAACATATTTCTAAGAAACAGCGGTTTGAATGGGAAATCATGGACACAGTAGACTGAGACAACAACCAACTTTGGAGCTGATTATAACCTGAATAGAATGATAGAAAAGACAAGGAAGAATAAGGGCTCCACTGAGATATTTTACAGAAAGTAGACCAGAATATGCTAAACCATTAAAAATGGACAGGTTAAAACATATTTAAGCAGATCTTTTTTTAGATGTGGTCATATTCGATAATTATTGGCATAGAAACTTCTAGCATGCTGATGAAAACAAAGGTTATGAATTATAATAAAAGATATTTTAGTTAAGAATAGTCCAGCCATGCTAACAAAATCCAGACGAACAAAAATGTAACCCCCAAATCTCCATGGTTTAACCCAGTAAATGTTTATTTGTGATCCACATTGCATACCCAATGTAGATCAGGGCATATTCTTTGCAGTGGCTTGAGAACTTGGCTGATAAAACTCCAATACCATATGGTTTCATCATTTAGAACACAAGGCCTCTAATGTTTCTGGGTCAGGGAAAGAGGCAACACCAAGAACTCTAATGTCTGGGTGATGCTTTGGTGCGGAGGTGAGAAGTCTTACCTCGCCTATAGCCCAGTAGTCAGAAGTACTAGTCATCAGGCCCTGCTTAATTGAAAGATGGATGGAAAACGTCAGAAGACACATAGATTCTCAGGAAATGATATACATGTCTACCATAAGTGCCCAGAGTTAGAGAAATATATTCATGAATAACTAACATAAAGGTTGTTGCTGGGGCTCTGGAAATAAAAGATAACATTTGAGGAGAGTGATGTTCAAGGAAAGAAGAGTAGGGCTAAGTTTACTTCAGGAAGAAAGGCCAATGAAGGAAACCAAAACAGGCAGAGATAAAAATGGTGAGCTAGGAGGGACTACTGCCATGGGCATCTCAACAAAAAGTTTCTAACAGAGCAAAGATTTCAGCAATGTCAAATGCAGCAAATAAATTAAATTGCAAAAGGACATAGAGAAGATGTTTGGATCTCTCACCTGCCAATTAGGGCTGATATTTTAAAAGAAACATTTCAGAGGAGTCTTGAAGATGACATTCATGTTTCAGGCCCTGGAAGGAAGTGCATGGGTGGAGCTGCAGGGAAGAGAATGAGTGCGAGCTTTATTTTCTCTAGAAAAACACAACAAAGTCCAACAACCTTAGCCCTTAAGTAAATATATTCAGTCCTTTTAAGTTTAGTTGTTTGTTCTATAAATGAAGGATTTTAAAGAACTTCATTTTACTGTTGTTTCCAGCTCCAAAAGTAATATTAACAACAGCAGTAGCAACAATAATTCCTAACTATTTATTGCCAACTATGAGCCAGGTATTGAGCTTAATGTTTTTCCTGTGCCACCTAACATATATTTATATCCACAATTTAAATAAGAGACTAATGATGTTTAGATTAAATGAGTTGTCCAAAGGCTCACATTCCTCATGTGGATACATTTTTACTAGACCCTAAGTCCTTGTACTTCAGTCGAATTCTCTTAACCATAATCGATGGCAGATTAGATGCATGCCATATATAAAATTTCATTTTTGTCTTTTTTTAAATCCTCACCTGAGGACATTTTTTCATTGCTTTTAGAGAGAGAGAAAGGGAGGCAGAAAGGGAGAGAGAGAGAATCATGGATGCAAGAGAGAAACATTGATTGGCTGCCTTCTCATACATATCCCAGCTAGGGATTGAATTCATAACCCTCTGTGCCCTGACCTGGAATCAAACGTGCAACCCCTTGGTCTATGAGCCATACCAGCCAGGGCTAAGTTCTATTTTTATTTTGACCATACATTTGAAACATACTATCTTTGTTAATAAATTCTTAAAATAAATATTAATAGACGATTGAGCAAATATTTTAAAATGTCTTGATCAATAATAAACTGGAAGGAGACTCAAACCTTTGACTTCCCTCTCCAAAATTTAAATTAATGACTTTGATGAACACAGGGAGGCGTCAATGCCTTTGTGAGAGGAGCAGTTTTTATGCAGTTGAGATTTGCTGAGGTTCCATAGATAAAGAATAAAGGTGACCTGCTTAATTAACGTTTCTGCTAAAAAAGACCCAGAAATTAAACTGACTGAGTTCAGTGCAGCCCAAAGAGTCATGTTCATGACACCGATGCAATCAATTAATGCACCTAGGGTAGAACCTAGGAAAAGAGTACCAAGGGTCCCATTGAATGTAGTCCTAATTGGGTAGACAACATCTGGACTTAGTATGTAGGCAACACAGTTTAATAGTAACATTGAAAACCTGTGAGTTGTCTCAAACAGAATGACCAGGATCATCTACACACCAGAAGCCACATCAAATGGAACAAGACTAAAGACACTGAGGGTATTTTGTTTGGCAAAGATAAAAATCAAGGAATTGTGAAGATTTGAAGGACTAACCTAAGGAAGTATTGCAAAAATTAGAAATATATTTTTCATTGAGCTTAAGCATGGGGCTTCACAATTTTCAAATTCAGTCTTCAGTTGTCTCCCCTGGAGTCAGAGAGAATAAGTCAGATATGTAAATGACAGTTGTCAGTGGAAGTGAGCTACCATCAAAACAACCAAAGAGTTTAGACTGCTGTGTAAATAAGATGGCTATTTTATCTCTTTTTTCTTTTCAAAAAGTGGTACACTTTGGAAGTAGAAAGGGTGTATACACTGAGACAATCTTAGGCAAACTGGAATTTTCTGTTTTATTGAATTTTCTCTGCCACTTTATATCATACCTATACTTATAATTATCAACCTCTCTTTTAAGGGGTGAGGAATCAGAGGTCTAAGTGTCTGCTGAAAACCATACTGTCCACATGAGTCAGAGTTCAAACCTTACCCCGATGCCCAGGCTGTGCTGCCTTAATGTCATTCCCTTCTTGGTAATACATTTTTACTCTGTGAAATTATTTTCCTAAAGACTGGAAATCACCTTTTCTAGGGAAAAAAATCACAGGAATGTTCACATTCCAGCGGTAATTAGACTTAATGAATGCTGCATTTTATGAGATATATCTAAAATGGGATTGTGTCATTTTGAAGTATCAACTTGGCTGGGCTATGCTCCCTGGATATTCATCCTACAGTACCCAGGCGTTGCTGTGAAGGTATTTTACAGCTGTGATTAAAGTCCATAGTCAGTGGACTTTAAAAGAGATTATACTAAATAAACTGAGTGGACCTGATTCAAGCACTTGGAAGGCCTTACTTAGAACAAAGCTGAGACTCTCCTGAAGAAATTCTGCTTGTGACTGAAGTTTTAGACCATTCCATGAGTTCCAGCCTGCTGTTCTTAAAGTTCTGCCTTATACTCTTCAGACTTCCCTAGACATTGGCCTTCATCACTTCGCCAGTTCCTTACAATACTTTCATATATGTCTTCTACTCTTCTACTTGCTCTGTTTCCTGGTTGATCCTTGACTGATGGAGGGGCCATATGCCCACACTAGTGTAAGAAGTGAAGCAGCAGTAACAGAATGTAGCTGTCAGCAGTTTCCTCCACCTAGGCAAGTGATCAAAGACATGAGCACCTGTGGTCAAGCTTCAGCCACTAGTTAGGGTACAGGGGCCGTTTCTAGTCTCCAGAGAGAAAATTTATGAAAACAAGGATTAGATGTTTCTAAATCCTAGAAAAATCTTTGTGAAGATGAACAAAAAGTTTCATGGGGCAAGGATATATGTATTTTGTTCACCATTGGCTAACTATGTTGACCAATAGTATGTGCTTGATAAACATGATTTGAATAAGTAAAAAAAAAATCACATAGAAACATAAAATTTATTTCTTGCACACTTGATCCCATTTGAAAGACCCTTTTCCACGCAAAAAGCCATTGCATCTTTTGTATTGACCTATAATGACCAACTATTAATATCTTTATCACTCATATCGAAAAATTCATTCCATGGCTTCCGTCTGTGTGTTTTATATATGCTACAGGGTCTGTCATCCTGAGTTTATATCTATTCTCTTAGACGCTGTCCTTCCTTAGTCAATTTAATTAGTGTGTCTGAGCCTCAACTTACTCATTTATTAAAGGGAACATGGTAATACCACATACTCTTCAGAGCTGTTGTGAGAAATAAATTGCTTAGCAAACCATCTATCACAAAGTCAGCACTTAGAAAACACTAACTACTTTTATTATTATATATGTAACTATATCTTCATTCTGAATTTTGTCGATGTACTTTGCTGCTTAAGTAAAACAAGTTCTCATCTGTAGGAATTGTGAGATGTTTGATGCAGGCAGATACACAGGTCATTACAACCCCTTCTTTTCATGTATAAGGTATAAAAGAACAGTGCCACATCTTGACGTTAGAGCCGAGCAGGTTGGAAGGTGTTGATTTGGCGATCTGTTGTGAGTTGCCATTGAGTTGATCTTAGAACCAGGCTCTGAGTACCAATGTCTTGTGAGTAAATGCTGCTGGCTTTGGGGAATTATTTTGTGGATGAAAAAAATGTACATAGACTGAGAAGGCAATAAAGAGATGACTCTGCTCTAAGAAATCAAAACTGGACATTTCCCATACAAAGTATCTTATATAAATCCTGACTCAAAATAGCAGGAATACTTGCACTTATCAATGCTCCTTAGTACTAATAATATTTTCAGTCTGCAGTGGAAAATCTGAAAACCAGTAACTCAGTCCCAGGAGTCAGCTCTGAGAGGATTGCTTTCCAAGTCAGAGATTATTCTCCACTGACAGTGTGACAAGCAGGGTTTTTACTTCCTTCCCAATTCGAAAAGGAAGCAATCAGTCAACCAAGAGTTACCTACTATGGGAAAAATACCACAAGAAATTGATTCACTCTAAGTGTATGCTGGAAGCCTGGGCCTTCAATAGTGTATACCTTTTTGAAAGAAAATGCTGCAATACATCTATCTACATTGATTCTTATGGTCTTAAAATAAATGTTACATTGTTTGAGAATCAAATAGATTCTTGAGCAGGTATAACTAGGGAAGTCTCTGGGAGAAATCAGGAGTTGAGCAAAACTTGAAGGTGAACAAAATCTGTACTGAGAGGAGAAACTGAAGAATTCATAGTTTTCTTTACTTATTGAGTGACCAGAAGACTGGCAATAGCAGAGCCAGTGATTTCTCTCACCTCCTTATCTCTCAATACCCAGCAAGACTTGTTCTTAATCCTACTATTGGCCTCCCAGATGGAGCTCTCTGACTTAGTGGAACATTTAGATAGGCATATCTTATTGGAATATGAAATATTTGTACTCTGTGATAAACATAAGAATGAACATACCAGGTATGTCCTAAAGTCCAGCCATTGTTAACATAATGGCAGTGGTTTGTACCACATTGACATAACCTGGCAGCCAAGGAGGGTGGACTGGAATGTGCATTTGTGAACAAGGAGGACTTTACTGTGTTAGTCGGTGGGGGAGCAGTAGACATCATTGAGTGAGCATGTGTACTGTGTGGCTATTGCATTCAAAATGACTCAGCAAGTAGAGGAATGAATGTGCATCAAATTTTACATTAAGCTTGAACATTCCTATTCGGATGACTCAGAAGGCCACAGCTATGGACCACTATTGATTGGCAGTTTCATCATGACAATATGTTCACTCATGCATTACTTATCAAGCAGTTTTTTTGGCAAAACATCAAATCACCCAGGTGGCTTGGCTCCACTACAGCCCAGATATTACGCCCTGCGACTTCTGGCTTTTCCCCAAACAAAAATCACCTTTGAAAGGGAAGAGATTTCAGACCATTGGTGAGATTCAGGAGAATACAATGGAGCAGCTGATGGTGATTGGGAGAACTGTGTGAGGTCCCAAGGTGACTACTTCGAAGGGTACTGAGGTGTCACTGTTTTATGTACACTGTTTCTTGTATATTGTATCTTGTTCAATAAACATCTCTTTTTCATAGACATAACTGGATACTTTCTGGACAGACCTCCTGGAAACTACATTTCAAAATTGTTATCTTAACAAGGAATAAGATGAAACGTCAAAGGAGTATTTTCGTTTTATTGGTTTTCCATTGAATTTGACTAACACCCTATGATTATGTTTTACTTAGGGACCAGATTTCAAGATGAGAGATTCCTTTTCCGGCACCTCCTAACCCCAGAGCAATTTCTCTGGTTTGTAACCTTTTCATAATTGTTAACAAACATGATTTGAGCGCTTATTTTATTGAATTAACTATTGGTACTTTTTCATTTTTTTCTTCTAGCTCCAAAATGTGAACCTATGCAATTGCTTAGTGTTTCATTGTAAGCTACTATTGGTAAGCTCTTTTAGGTTTCAATAATCAGAAAAAGAAGAGGTTTACTTTCCTGGATAGCCTGCATGATATGCTCATCTGTGGCTACAGACTCAATTTATTTATTTACTTTTTTAATAATTAAACTGAACTGGGATGCAATAGATTCTTTTTTACTTTTTTCTGAGAAGTCTTTAGAAGTTTACAGAATCTATGAGGAATACCTTTCTGTAAGTCTATTTCTTTATTACATATTTAAAAATGTGATTCATCTGCTTTAAGTTGCATTTGTTCAATTAATATTTTTATTTCTTAAAAGAAATTCCGTTGGATATTAAATCTTGAGGATGGGTCCTGAAGACTCAGCTGATGATTTAAAATGATGGCAATTGCTCCGGAGACCTTAACTTCTCCATTCCCTGGAGCTAAAATGAATTCAGGATCATAAACTCACAGGATCATAATTCCAAACATACTTGGTTCTACAAACCACAGCCCATTTGCTAAATCCCACTTGCCATATGTGTTGTTAGGGCCAATGAACTGAGAATGTTTTTATTTTTTTACATATTTACATGGATACAAATATAAAAAGAGGATAATGTATCATGACACATGAAAATTATAAAATGCTCAGATTTCAGTGTCCATAAATAAAACTTTAAAGTAGAGCACAGCAACGCCCATTCACGTATGTGTTGTCTGTGGCTGTTTTTGTGCTACAACATCATACTGAGCCCTTGTAACAGAAAACATATGACTCACAAAGCCTAAAATATTTACTCTCTGTCCCTTTGCAGAAAAAGCTTGCAGACCTTATAGTAAAGGCACTAAATAAGGACCTCCTAGGCCGAGTCTTTTTAATCTCTTAGATGCCAGACCTGTAACTTTTGGGAAAGTCTTTACTTAACCTTAGTGAGACTCAGGATTCTTATTCATAATGTGAGACAAACTGTAACTGTAAAATGTAAGGAGAACACTAGTGAATTTCTAAAACAATGTAAAATGAAAGAAGGTAACATCTTTGTTTGATCCATTTGTGCCAGGCAATTAAAATAGTGATAATAAGACCTAGGCTTTCCAAAAAAATATGTTTAAATTTCAGAAAAGGAATTTGGGTGTGGGAAAAGAAAAGGAGAAGAGAACTCTTGCAAATTACCGAAGTCAACTCACTGGTTCATCCACAGAAGCAAGCTTGCTGCTTTCTTGATCTCACCAAGGAATTTGCAGTCAGCTTGTAGAATGAAATGTGTGTAAAGGTTAGTCTCGCCTTTTCGCTCCTGAAATGATGACAGAAACACGTGTGCACAAGGCATTTTTCATACCTGTGGATAAAGGTACAGGGGAAGAGTGCCAGAGGGATCCACTAGTCCTTGATGCCTCAACTGGCCTTGTACGATAAAATTCCTCTAATGAATAAGACTGTCAGTTCAAAATGAATTTCTTATTTAAATCACAGGAAGATTCGCTTTTCAGCAAATGGCTGAGGGCAGGTCTGCCTGTCTTTAAATGGGTAGTAAACTGAGTGAAGACAATTGAAGGAAGCTCCAGGAAGCCTGGCCACTGGACCCTCAGGCGGCCTGCTGGCAGGAGGCAGACAGACAGCCCAGGCATTCCTTGCACAATCACAGCCTTTCCGGTGACATTCCACTTGACAGAATGATGCCACTTTTGTCAATGAGCCAAGTCCCCGGCTCAAGAGTGCCAATTTAGTCTGAACAAAGCAGAGTACCCGGGGCAGGCCTGTTTGCATAGCCTGCCTGGCTCCTGGGGTGGCGTGGGTCCAGGGAGGATACAGGCTACAATGCCTTTGGCTTGGATCTTTGGGGAGGCAATAAAGGTGGAAAAAGACAGAGACAGAAGAAACAGTGTCTCCTGGGGGTGGCTATAAACTCAAAGGCAAAATTACAGGATCAAGGACTCATCAGTGGGTCAGAAGTGACCCCTAGTGGGGTCTGCAGCTTTATCCTGCTCAGTTAAAATAATCTCTGCCAAAGAATCTATGATGTATCTCAGGTGCTGCTTGCTGAAAGAAAACAACAAAGGAAGGTGGGGGAAGGGAGAAAGACAAATAAATTTAGAAATTAATAACATAAGAGGAAAAAAAGAAGAAGAAAAATGAAAGATAAGGAGAAAAAACATTAACAAGAGAGCAAAAATCAAAGCAACAAAAAGAGAAAGGAGAAGACATTCTTAGATGGAAAAATATGACTGAGAATTTATTTGCTTTGGTGAAAGAGGCATTGATTACAGTCACTGAAGTAAATAAGATCTTATCACCCTCTGATTTAAAATCCCCCAAATGTCTGCTCTTGAACTTCAAAGTAGGACCCCAACTCCTTTGGAAAGCTTGCAGGGTCCCATGCGGTCCAGCCACGTTTATCAATCCAACCCCATCTAACTTGTGTCTTCCTTACTTACTAGAAACACTGACCCTGTTTAGGTTTCTCTAAGAGCTAAGCTTCTTCCTGCTGCAGGACCTTTGCAGTCATTGCCCCCTCAGCCTGGAGTCATCCTGTACGAGCTGCAGCTTGTCATTTTGTTTCAGTTTCAATGTCACCTTCCTACCCAGAGACTATTTCATAGTCCAACCAGTGAGGTGGTCACCCTCTTCTCATCACCATTACTGCACCTTACGTTATATCATAAATATGCAGTTTATACTTATCTAATTCTCTTCTGTGGATGGATTTATTATTGTGTTTATGGTATGTCTTCCACTGAGATGCAAACCATGTGAGAACAGGGTCTTAGAAACGTGCTAGTCATAGAGCAGGTGCTCAGTATTCATTTGCTGAATGGACTACCTTGCTCATGTTGACTTTTTAAAAAGTTGTAATTGGAAGTGACTTAAAGGTACTTTAGTCCAGTATTTTCTACATATATTTCACAGTAGAAGAAACTATGACACTAAGAATTCAAGTGACTTACAAGGGCATGCATTTTATTTGTGGAAAAAATAGGTAGAACCACCCAATCTCACAACATTCGTCTGAACGAGATTCAGTGCTGAGCTTCCAGTGGCAGTAGGAGCACTGAATGAGTGATTCTGTACAAAGAGAGACGTGTTGCTGTGTAAGTGTAAAGGTCAAGAAAGCTATATGCCACCCGTGTCCTCTCACTGGACAGGATATGAACAAAAAAGAAGGGTATCTAGCTATATAAGGAAATGAGTGTTACAATTCTTTATTTCAAACAAAGATTTGATGAATGCAAAAATACAAAAATGATTGATGGCATGGTTCTAAAATCAGTGGGTTCCCACAGTCATGTGTTCTACCTTGTATAGTCAATAGGGCTGACACTTACATTAGCACATCTGGCAGATGGAAAGGCAGTGTTGTGTCCTGAAAATTCTGTCATCTTCGTAGTATAACATGGATAGAATCAATGGATCTTCCATTTATCAAGTAGGTGAAATACTGACTTATGTTAAGGAAGTTGAAACATGCAAAGGCTGCACTTCTAATACACATTGAGACAATGCAAGCACAAGTAACTCACTTATCCTTTAGCTGTATACACAAATGCCAGTTGAATAACTATAGTTTAAACACAAGATCTGCATGAGCAAGTGTATGAGTTCTCCAAGACTGCTGTAAAAAAATTACCACAAACTAGTGGCTTAGAACAAGAGTTATTATCTCATAGTCCAGGAGATCAGAAGTCTAAGATCCAGACATCTGTAGGACTGTTTACTTATGAGAGCTGTGAAGGAAAATCTGTCCCATTTCTCTTCCTTAGCTCTTGATGTTCTGTTGGCAATTTTTGGTGTTCCTTAGGTTGCCGATGGAATTGGAGCTCTTTCACGGAATCTTTAGAAAAGCATTTTATGGAGCCACACATGGGAGATTGTGGTGTGGCAAGATTTATTTTGGTGGAAATAGAAGGCTGCCTTTGGGATTCTAGTGTCCCATTTTTGTTTATCCTACCACGGAAAAAGTCCAACTGTGTCTTCAGCCAAGCCAAAACAAAGGTGAATGTCCAGAGTTTCTGTTTCATACTAAAACTTAGCCCTTTGGAGCTGACACAGTCTTCTGTGGGCATCAAGTGGCCGCTAAACCAACATGGCTGCCACAGAGAACACAAAAATGAACAAGCCAAGCACCTGTTACTGGAGAGAGAAAGAAGGACTTTCTTCCCTGGGATGAAAGACTTGGGAAAGCCTTTATCTCAGGCTTGGGAAAGATTGGGAGCCTTTTTAAAAAAAAAAAAAACAATCAACTTCCCAAGCTTTCATAGGCTTCTGATGGGTCCAGCCCCTAACCAATTGATCCCTTTCCCAGATTGGACTGACAGCCCTCTATGGTTGCCAGCTTGGCTCTTATTGAAGCACCACCCTCTTAGAAGCACCTTAGAAGGATGACCTTAGAACTTCCTCTTAGAAGTACCACCCTCTGAACCATTTGGACATTTACTGTATGTGTGTGGACCTCCCTCTTTATTGGTCTATCCTTTCCTCCCCTGAGCTGTGGGGAACAGACAGGTGGTTCCCTAGAGAATAGGTGAAGCTGTAATTTCCTAGGGAAGTAAGCCTATGCTTCCTAGTTGATAATGCTTCATAATGAATGACTCTCTTTGTTTCCTGTCATTATTGATATCTAACTACCTAGATTAACATACAGTTTATAGAAACATCACCTCGATCTCTTTCTTCTGTTTCACATGACATTCTTCCCATGTGCATGTCTATCTCCAAATTTCCCCTATTTATAATGTCAGACTACTTAACTCAACTGAGTATATTTGACTCTCTAAATGTCTTTATTAAGCAATTCATAAGTCGGCCAGCCTCCAACCTAACAACCAGAAGGGCATTCCAAAGTGTTGTACAAAGTGTAAGGTTTTTATAGGAAGATGCCTGTTACCAGGGAGCTATTAACAAAAGAAAGGAAAGGATTATTTGGTGGTTATGAAATCTTTTGGGGACCAGAGATGGTGACAAATATTTATTATGGAGATTCCTTCTTCTTTCTATGGGGGATCAAAAGGGCCCTACATGAAAAAATTATCTCATTGGTGTTGACCAGAAAGTTCCAGACTGGTTGATTAAGATTGTTTCTAAAAAAAGTTGAAACTACAATTAGATCAGGTATTAAGTCTGGTTTTGGTATTGTGGGCTGTTAGCATGAGTGACACTATTTTGGGACTATTGTTTTCTTTTTAACAATGATGTTACTGTCAGTCATGTTGGATTACAGCCCATCCTAATGATTTCACTTTAGTTTAGCTAATTATATCCTGACTCACCTTATGTTCAGAGAAGTTCACATTCTGAGGTGCAGGGCCTTAGGACTTCAGCATAAAAATTTGGGGGAGTCACAGTGCTACCCATAAAGTTAGTTGGTTTCAACCACTCTAAGAACCAGCTATCAGAGAAAGACAATCTTACTGCAAAGTTGTATTTATGTGGAGGTGCATTTATGTGGGGTTGCTAGGTTCAGAGACTACCCTTAATATTGATTTTAATTCCAGCAAGAACTTTCTACTATATAATATTATGTTTATATTATAGAAAAACAATTCATTCAAGTAATTTCACTGAGCCCCTGCCCTTGACTGAACACAGTTCTTAGGCACTAGAAATCTAGCTAATGATCAAAAATAATTTCTAATTTAGTTGGTGGCAGGATGCTGTTCAACTCTTTGCCTCCAACTAAACATTTAAATCCAATCACTATTTTTGAGGTCTATAATAACAATATGAACAATGAGGTTTTCAAAGTGAAGTGGCTATTCAAAAGAGTTCAGAAAAAAAGTAATACATGAGCTGAATATTTGAGTAATAAAAATATAGAATGTTCTTTTGGCTAATTTTTGAATCCATTGAGAAATATATTTGTAGTTATCATCAAAAGTATAACTTACCAAGTATGAAATAGAATGATCTTTACAGTTTCAGGCCATTGCCAAATAACTTTTGAAATGGTGTTTTATTTGAACATCATGCATTGTATTTGTATTGTTCCCTGAGACTGAAACATCCAGTGTGCATCACGGTGAAGCTGCTGCTCACTGGGTTTTGTTATATTATTAAACCTGTTCTGCTTCTGTTCACTAAAAGTCTTGTCAACTCTTAATGTGCACTGATATCTAAAATCTCTTTTTTCCTTCTAGTGGAAACAGCAGTGTAATCCTGAAGGGAGACTGTTAAGGTTTAACTTGTATCTCAAACAAGTTTTATCTGGTCTAGTGCACATTGGAGAGCCCAAGAAGCTCTGAGCTATTTGTCTTCATGGGCTTCTCAGAGGACTGAAGTAACAAGCCATCCCTGGGTCACAAAACAATAAAAAACACACCTCATAGGGATTTGTAGATGTGTTTCAAAACCCTCAAGGTGCAAGCAAGTGTGGCCTTATATGAGATAGCTCCAGAAGGCCTTTAGAATACTTTATAAATAGAGAGAGTTGAGTATATTTAAGAATAGCTCACACTGAGTTTTTTGAATCGTATATAGAGGTAGATATGTGAATGAGGGAAGGTACTAACCTGGGGAAAGAAATCCAAGTACTGCTTTTGCTGCTCTGGTCTACAAGACCAGTCATTTAATAACTTCAGATACCACTGTTCTCATCAATTAATTGAGAGTCTGAACTAGATCTATTTTCCAAAAGTTTCCACTACCAATGGTTATTGGTATTGGTTATATAGTATTTCTTCATCCTGCATATTAGGTATCAAAATCAGAAAAAACATTTATTGAATTATAAATATTTTATTTATGCATCTATGTATGTATGTATGTATGTATGTATGTATGTATTGAGTTATATGTTTCAGTTGTATTTTAATTATAAAAAAGACATATGGCTACCAGTCAGAACTGTTTGTTGAGCACAAAGTTACAGGTGTAAAGAGTATTACCATATGGAGTTCTAAAATATTCAGGTAAAAGTAAAGGCTGTTTGTTAGCTTATATCCATCACTACCAGGGAGGGGTTTTGGAATACTGTAAAATTTTGCAGGTCAAATGATTTCCAAGAGCCTGGTAGGAATCTCAGGGAGGACAATATCTCTCTGGTCCTGTCTTTAGTGTGCAAGGATTCTGGAGTTATTCACATGCTCCTAGCAAAGGAAGTGAGGGGAAAAGTAGATGTCAGCTATTGCCTTGGCAAATGGATGAGTTAGAGCATCCAGCCTGGATACCTGAACTAATGGCATCATTGGGAACTTCTTACTAGTTGAACCCACTCTATATTAGGGCAGAGGGAGGCCATCTACATGGTACCGTTGGAGAAATTGCAATTAAATCACTCCACACTCAAAGCACCTTTTACCCCCAACATGGTACAAAGAATTCAGGATCTCTCTTTTCAGAGTCTAGTACTTTAGAGTGCAACCATTGGCCTGTGCCTCCTGGATCAGTCTTTCAATTAAAAAAATCTTAGCTTTTATGACATGGGAACTATTCCTCAGTCTAAAGCAGTTACAAGCATCTATGGAAGACCAGATTCTGTACTGGTACCAAAAACAGGATTGCCTCTCGGGAGTTGGCAATCTAAAGGTTTCTGTAGAAAAGGCTTTTGAGTAAAAAAATAAAGAAGATGAAGAGGTGAAAGAATTAGGTTTCCTGAAGAGGAATAGCTGAGATGAAGAGTAGATGAAGAAAGGGTTGGATTAAAAGGGAACTGTGAAATGAATAAGGAGATAAAAGTGTGAAGATGGAGGCAAGATAGGATCAGGGCTGGAAGCAAACTGGGTAGGTGTAGTAGATCCTACCTTTACCACTGCACAGTTTGCCACCACCAGTGCTGCTCTGTATCACTTCTGAAGATGTATAATATGACCTTATTCTCCTGTGCTGGGTCATGACTGTCCTTTGAGAAGTAGCACGGTGAAAATGCCACCAATCCACTGGGTGTTTGAAACATACACTGCTGAGACAGTGGTTCAATTAGGAAAATAAATGCGAGTGTTTAATAAAATAAATATTCTTTCTCTGTAATTTATTCAATGCGCATTCGTAGTGTTAGGTCTCATGGATGTTTTATCCACCTTCAAGTTTCTACCACCGCATCTAGATGTTTATGCTATAAATCTAGCAAAGGCAAGCGACAAATTGCCTCATTTTCTCCTCCACTGGATATATTTAGAAATAACTAAGGCTCTAGAAAATGAAGAGGCAGTATAATTTAGTGAGGGGGAAAGAGAGTTTGTATGAAATTGGAAATCTCTCTGCCCCAGTCCTGCCTCTGCCAGCAGGTTGTTTCCAGAAATTTCAAAAATGCAATTTAGCAATTATGGTCCTCAGTTTCTCCTCTGAAAAGTGAAAGAGCTGAGGTCTGATTTCTGAAGATACATCCAGCTCTCTCACTCTAGGATTCTGGTTATCTAAACTCACAGCACTGAGCCAGGAATATTCTCAAGCATTTATCAAGAGCCTCTCTGTGTATGGAAGTATGCTAGGAATTATATCAACACAATCAAATGGAAAATTTTACAAATCTCTGCTTCCTTGCATTCTTGGCATTTAAGCCATGTTGGCAGTGTCTATTCCAATACATACACTGCAAGTTGAGGTAGTTGCAGAGTGCACGATAGTCAAATGCACCTGACTATGAATCATTGCAGTCCACGTGACATAAGTTCAAAGGTGTGTAAGTTAGTACAGGGAAGATGTTCCCTGAAATGATGCGTTAAGACAAGGTGGAAATTGAGAAAGCCATTCTCTTTACCTAGTCACTCTGAGAGAAATGGTATGAAGAAATGACCACCCCAAAGCTGCTTTCATGAAGGCAGGCCTTGTCATCAGGGGAGAACCTTTTACTAGGATAGTGTGAGCAGGTGGGTATAGTCAAATAACACCGAGAAGTCATTTCAACAGGAATGGATACGCCTAGCATGAAATAAAATGAAGAGTGATAGTAATTATTACTCCCAACTTTAGGATTGCAGTAGGAGCTGGAATTGAGAAAATAGTTATTGTTTTCAGGTGATCTTTAATGTTAGGTTTCAAAGTGACTTGGATAAATTGCAAGAGAAACCACTTACGAAGAGTTGTTTCAATATAATACCTGATCTACAATATAAAAAATGAATATATAAATAATTGAAATCAGACATTATAGAATAGTACAATGAAGAAAGGAAAATTTTAAAAGCAATTTTCTTTCTGAAACTACCAAAAACTTCTCTATTTGAAATCAGCAAAGAGAAAATAGAAAACCTGAAAATTTAATGCTGTGGCATATAACCTATAATAACCCTGAAGTCTAACTCCTCTATTTGCTTGTTACATAGAAGATTTGGCACT
>VMDR010010743.1:0-30028 GCA_007922815.1 Macrotus californicus
CTTCTTTTGGTTGTGCGAGGAGGCACAGTGTGTCTACCTAGGCCTCCATCTTGGCCGGAAGTTCGTTTTGTGTATATTTTTAAGTAGTTAATTACAGAAGATGCTCAATATTTGCTAGAGTTAGAAGTGATCTCATTATTGCCCTGAATGTCCAGATGATAGGGAGGTAATACCAATTTTATTTTTCTGGTTTTCTAAGCAGGCTGTGAATTTTCATTCTAGCCCCAATTATATTTTTCACAGGTGTAACTATCCATCCTGGAGTTTTCTACCTCTGTATATTATATTAAAGCTTGGTACTTCTGTGTATAGGGAAGTATAGGATTAAGAATTAAGATGAGGAGATTTTATTTTGAGGATAGTTTTGCCTCAAGAGACTGGTTCAATAAATATGCCGTATTATCTATACAACTGACGTAGTTTTTGCTTTTATATTCAAGAGTATCAACTTTGCCTTTTTTTTAATCAGTGGGTGGTTTCCTCTCGTGTGCCCCCTATGGGGGACCTGGCCCACAACCCTGGCATGTGTCCCGACTGGGAATCGAACCAGCAACCCTGTGGTTCACAGGCCGTCTCTCAGTCCAATGAGCCACACCAGTGAGGGTGCCATTTTTCTTAATTGTTTATCTTAGGTCCCTTTAAAGCAACCTGTCAAACATGCCTAGCCCTCTGCTATATAGACATTGATGTGTTCTGTGTAGATATAGAAAAACCCCTGAGTCTCACTGCACTGTTACACTGTGTGGACGGTAGGGCCACTTGTACACTTTCAACCTAATGCTATTGTGTTTTTCTTTGCACCATGATAAGAGTGGAGTAGTGTGAATTAAGCAGAATTTGTATCTACATTACAAAGAACTTATATTTTCTTCTTTTAAAATGGTAGTTGGTAAGGAAATTTTTATTGTTACACTTGCTTACCAGTTTATCATTTACATGTTTAATAAAACCTGAAATCAACCAAGCATAATCAGGAAACTGTCACAGGATGTTATCTCTGTTAGAAGAGGTTCGATTGTAGCATCTTCCTGATGAGTCTGTGCCTACAGTGGACAGACATCTTGTTAAATCAAGGACCAGTTGTACCCATGAATCTTTTAAATGTCTTGGAAATTCCAGTGTGTCAGCATCTGCGTGACATTTCCCATGTTGTTTTTCACAGTCTAAAATGGACTAGAAATTCTTTGGCAGACCATGTATCCTTAATTTTGATTGGGAATATATTAACATATCTATGAGTCAAATAGAGACAGCTTGCCTCTTCATCTTATTTTTCTGTCTAAATAGCAGATTCTTTGGTCAGGCCTCCATGAACCTGTCTTCTTGAAAGTCAGATGCCCTCCTGTAGACTAATCATGTGGAGGGAGGGTCATCCAGCTTCCGTTTGGAGCCCATGTGAGAGGGGATGGGGGAAGAGAGGAATGTCTCTTTAGAAAGAAGTAACAAGGCCATGACCACTGACAGGATCACTGTCAGCAGAGTAACACTTACATTTGTTTTTAACACAGAGAGATCATCAAAAAAAGCATGTCAAGTGGAAACAATATATATATATATTTTTTTTTAAATCAAGGTTTTTTAACCCACTGTAGGCTCAAACTTGGAGAGAGACCAGAGTTGAAAAATTCCAAACAGAGACAGAAGTGGGAGAAGACTCACTGGAATATGGAGCTGAGGGTCCCAAGGGAGTAGAGAATTTCAAAGAAAAAGAAATGAAGAGTAAGATAGTGGTATAGTATGATAAAGATGAAAAAGTATCTGTTAAAATTGCAATTGGTTTATCACCAATGATATTAGCAACAACAAAGTTGTTAGAAGAGTTACCGGTGCAGGACAGCACTTGCAGCGAGATGAGAGGTGAGGAAGTGAGGACCACCCTTTTAGGAGGCTGAATGAGGCAAGCGTCTGAGAGGGTGAAGGGAGCTGAAGAATGGCCTGACCAGGCAAGTTTTTTGGAGGTAGGGTCTTTTAGGATGGAAGACACTTGAGCCTGCGCATGGTTATAGGAGCCAGTAATGATGGAGGGGCTGAGGGTATGGGAAAGAGATGGAAAGAATGGGAAGAAATGCAGTCCAGAGCAAATGATTGAACATGAGGAGAGACAGGTCAACTCCGAGACTGGGAAAGAGGAACAGAGGTGGCTGTGGGTCTAGATCAGTTTGCTAGGAATGAGACAGGAAATCTAGGGATTCCCAAACCTGATGGTATAATCGTCTCAAGGGGCTTAAGACCCAAGGAGGTGGAATAGGTTAGTGGTTTTAGTGTATGGACTCTGAAGTCAGACTGGGCTCAAATCCAGGTTCTTCCATGTGATAATTAGATGTCCTTGGGCAAGTTACTGAATCTCTCTGTACCCAATTTTCTTCATCTGTAAGATGAATTATAAATTAAAAACTAGAACTCTGTAGCCAGACTACCAGGGTTTGGAGCTAATAAACCCTACCACTTAAATCCCTGTCTGGCAGCATGTCCTGAGCAGGGCAGCTCAACCTTTCTGTGCCTTCATATCTTCATCTGTAAATCAGAGACAATTATAGTGTCTATCTCAGAGGACTGCTGTGAAGAGTAAACAAGTTAATGTTTAAAGGTGTCTAGAACTGTACCAGGTACATTGTGAGCACTGTACAAGTTTTTGAAAAGGGTTCAATAAGCAGTGTGGAGATTTGAATGTCTAATTGGGGTTAAAAACCATAAATTAAAATAATAGGTAGATTCTTCATAGTTTGAGATTTTTCACGAAGAGTGCTCAGCTATCATGGTGCGTAAATGAATGAGTTGTCTAAGCCTTGATCCAGGCTCGGAGTTTTTGCATGGCTGTAGGGGCAGAGTGACCAGGACAGTTGGGGTTGCTAATGAGAGTGTGGTCCAAGTGATTGACCTTGGGGCCAGGCTGGGGAGGGAAGAAAAGAGGACCTACAGGGCTGTACCAGGAAAAAAAGTTCAAGTCAGGGGCTCTGAATTTCTAAATGAGTTTGGAGAGCAGGTGTAGAGAGACTTAAGCATGAAAAGGTTGAAAGGTAGAAGGTGGTAGATTGAGTAGAACATTGACATTCATGATTTCAAAGTTTTGGGCGCTAACCAGGACCAGGGGATGATGGTGGGAATAGGTGGTTGAGGTTGAAGAGACCAGTCAAGAGGAGGGAATGCTAGTGTATTGGATGGGAAGTCTACCTGATAACTGAACTCTTCTTGGCTAATGGAAGTTAAGTAGAAAGCTCATTTCCTAAGCCTTTTAATCGATTTTGGAGAGTATTCAAAAGGTGGGAAGATAACCAAGTCAACATCTAAAGAAATGTCGACATCTCCTCTTCTCCCATTTGTGTGGTCACATAAGACATGTTGGGCCTTTTGTACCCAGTGTCTCCTGAACTGTTAAAAGACCCTATTCAGTGGTGTATTATTTGGATCTGTCCACTGATGAACTCTGTCCTCATCTTCAATTCATGGGTATGATAGGTCGTGAGTATTTTATATGTATTGATGCAGTCAGCAGATACTGAGCACTTACTATGTGCCAGGTGTTGGAGATAGACCAATGGAAAACACAGACAAGAATCTTACATTCCAGAGGGAGAGACAAATAATAAACAAGTGATTGAAATGTATAGTATGTTGGATGATAGGAAGTGGTATGGAGAAAAAAATAAAGCAGGAAGAGGAGATGGGGACTGTCAAGGGCTATTGCAGTTTTAAATTGGGTGCTCAGCAAAGGTCTCCAAGCCCGGTGACATGAAGGTGGTGAGAATATGTACAAGGTGGGTATTGGGGTAAACAGAGGAAACAAGAATGGATAGGCCTGACGTGGGGGCTAACCTGGCGTGTTTGAAGACCAGCAAGGAGGCCAGTGTAGCTGAAGAAGGGTCAGCATGTCCTTTGTTTAACACGTACTATGTTGCACTTACTATGTTTTGGACACTTTGATAAATACTTTGCAAATATTAACTCACTTAATTGTCATACAACCCTATAAAGCAGTGCTGTCATTAACCCCATTTTACAGATGAGGGTCTGCAAAACAGACATTAAGTGACTTGTCACAGGAGCCACAAAAGGTCCCTAGCTAGAAGGGGCAGGAGCCAGTGTCTTAAGGTTGGGTCGATTTTGCATTATTGCTGCCCATTATGGTGGTAGGACATGAGGTCAGAGGGCCAGTAGGAAGGTGGAAGTGAGGGAGTCAATTGTATAGAACTTCAGAAACTACAATTGTAAAGATTTTGTCTTTTACTCAGATTGAGTTGAAAAGCCACTGAAAGGCTTTGTTTGGAACAATGACATGATCTGTTGTAAGTTTTAAAGCCTCACTCTAGCTGTTATGTTAAAAAAAAGAAGAGATGCTGGTGGCTTGGACTTTGATTAGTAGTCGAGATGGTTTCGTGAGAAGTGGTCAGATTCTGGGTATTTACTTTTTAAAGTATGTAGAACCAACAAGATTTTTTTTTTTTATTGATTAGATGTAGGATGAAAGAAAGAAAAGAGTCAAGAATGATTCCCAGGTTTTTGGCCAAAGCAACTGGCGGAATGAAATGAAAAAGGAATAAATACAACTTTGGTGGGGGGGGGTCAGGGGTTGAGTTTTAGACCTGTGGAGTTTGGATGCTTATTGAACACCTAAGTGGCAGGTAGGCAGTTAGATAATGAGACCAAGCTCAAGAGAGAGGTCTAGATAGAGACACAAAGAGATTGGGTGTGACCATCTGGGCAGTATCTTTAGGAAAAGAGAAGAAGTCTAAGTACTGAACCTGTGAGCATTCCAACATTAAGAGATTGGGATGATGAAAAGAACCAGCTAAGGCATTTGTAGCCAGAAAAGTGGAAGAAAAAGTAGAAGGTGAATCAGAGCAAGGGTGTTCATTGAATCACCTCGTTGGGTAGTGTAATCAAGTCATGATAACCCAGAGCTCCACCTCCACTGCGGGACTCACTCCTTGGGCAACGCGGTGCTTGCTGGCTTGTGTTATAGCACTGTTCCCCTTGGTCAGCTCTTTAAACACATGGCCAAGGTTTTTCCATTAGAGCTTCTTTTTCTAAGCTTCCACCCATCCAGGGGGCCTAGTCTTTCCTTAGATATGTTAATGCACCTCATCTTGTTTCTATTAAGTCTTATTCTAAGAGTTCTTATCCTTTTTTGGCTGGAGGAGGAGTCACACTTTCCTTTGATTAAAATGTGGACCTTCTACCTAGAAAAATATGTACATAAACTCTCAAAGCCTTGTGTAGAATCTCATCAACCCAGGTTAAGAACTCCTTTAAGTTCCCTCCCTCTGTTTTGCTGACTCACAGAAGTTAAGCTTGTTCTCTTCTTTCAGATATTGAGTCCTTCTCTCACGGGCCTCCTCTACCGCTGACTCATTACAAAGCCTGTTGTCTGAGCTACACCATGGGACTTTCATGTGAAATAGTTTCATAGTGAGGCATTTCTGGTACTTTAATGAGTCTGGAGAGTGAGGTAGACCTTCATACCTTATCGCTTCCTGCACAAATGGCTTTTTAGTGAAGTCCAAGTCTACGCGTATACAGTAACACAAATGTGTACGGTTCAGGCTAGCCAACTTGAAATTCAGCTTTTAGTGGGGGTGTGAGTAAGGTGCATCTTACTATAAGATGCTGCTGCTAAAATGTTTAGGAATATATATATATATATTTATTTTAATTTTCACAGGAATATTAAAAATATTTGCCTGAAGGTGGGGAGGAAGCTGTTCAGAATATTAAGAACAAAACACCCATCTGAACTTCACAGAAAGTATCATGAGAGCCTTTCGTTCCCTTCTTAATTTAAAATGCATTTTAAAAACCTGCAAAACTGTAAAAAAAAAAAAAGAAAGAAAAGGAAAAGGAAAAGAAAGTGTCATGAGTGTCAGTGATTAGAACTGATCAGATATTTGGCTGTCCTTTTCAACCAGAAGATGGATTTGAACCAGATTACCACATCCATGCTTCAGTTTTGAAGAGAGGGGGTAGGGGAAGCCAATTATTTGTCTCTTTGTTCAAAGGCCTTTTTTGTATTGTAGATCCCTGAAAAGCTGGTAGAGAAGCCAGCCTTTCACATCCATTAAGGTTAACCCTGAAACTGTTGAATTTGATCTCTTCCATTTGCCATCTGGATACAGTAGAGAAAAAGCTATTCTGCATTGGGTTGCTGGACACCATCCAGAAAATAATATGTCAGGGGCATCAAAGGCTTGAGGCACTTGGTCCAGTCTGTCTAATGATCACAGGCAGGGTCTGCTCTCCAGTTTTGCAGTGTGTGTGTGTGTGTGTGTGTGTGTATCCATATCCCAGTAAAATAGATCATAAGGATTACTGCCAAGTTGTCAAAGCTAGGATTCTTCCATCATAGACTTCAAAAAAGGGAAGGACCAGGTTTTAATTGGGCAAGACTTGCTCTCCAAAACTGAGGAAGCTCCATCTCATTCCAGTCTACCCCCTTTCTTACAGAGGGCACTTAATGTGAGGAAGATTTTAATTCCTAGATGGTTTCATCACACACCCAAATGCCAAATTTCAAGTCTCCTGAAACTCGACCTCATTTAAAATTGTGTTCCTTACCCTGTGTATGAGTGGGCCCAGTATCTGGCCAGCTATTGGCCAGGCTGGCAGCTGCCCAGGAATCTGACAACCACATCTCATTATTCACACCAACTGGAGCCAATTGTGGCTGGATTTTTTTTTTTTTTTTCTTTTCATTCCGTTATTTTAAAATGTGGATAGGAAGCAAAAGCAAGCAATGGCATGTCGTTTGGTCTCCTCTGGGATCAGGGAGGAGCCTTGCATAATAAGACCTGTAATACCAGGGAGCATATGGCTGTGTTTTAAGGTAGCTGGAGGCCATCTAACTCTAAGCTCCGATAAAGCAGGCTTTGGTGGGGGTCTTTGCAGGATGTACTTAGGGATGAATTTATAGCTTCTGCAGTGGCTAAAGTCATAGGGCCATTGCCATTTTATTCCTTGCACAGGGATGGGATGGCAGGAAGGGTTGCCAAACCCTAACCATGAACATTAGTTTTCCTTGTGGACAGGAATGAGCCTCAAGCTACACCCTAAATACTGGGGAAACTCCCAAATCTCTCATACTGACCCCCGGCAGCTGGAAGAGCCCCTGCTGGGTCCTGGCCAGTTAGTTCACTGCAGGGGGCGCTGTGGACAGCGGCACTCCAGCTCTGAACTTGTTCCAGTCTAGCCAGGCTCACTGCTCTGCTCCAAACTGTTGCTGCCCATGCTCACATCTTGTCATTCAGACACTTTACTCTCAAAATCTTCCTAACTCTCTTACCTCTTCAGATATCCTGGTTTTGGGAAAATCAAGTAGTATTTGCCCTGGCCAAGCCGCTCAGTTGGGTTAGAGCATCATCCCAACACACCGAATTGTGGGTTCGGTCCCTGGTTGGGAAACACCTGAGGGTCAACCAATGGGTGCACGGATGAGTGGAGGAAAACTTTGATGTTTCTTTCTCTCTCTCTACCTTCCTCTCTCTCTTTAAAAAAGTCAATAAATAAGAAAAACATTTTAAGCAGTTCTCCTAGATTAGGAAATCAAAATCTCCCAACTTAAATCAAGTAAAGCAATGTGGACGATTTTCAGCAGGAGCATCCCTGCTAAGCTTTGTGCACATACAGCAGGTCCTCGGATAATGTCGTTTTGTGCAACCTCATTGCCTTACAACGTTGACGAGATCCCCTAGGAACTTAACTCTTATGTCGGTGAGCCTCTGACAAAATTGGGTCCACTGTATGTTGCTTCTCTTAAAGTCACAGGACCTGTTGACAGCGTTAAGTGAGGACTTACATCGCGTAGCTGTCAGGCCAGCCCGTCCGTCTCCCTATTGGGGATCTGGTTTTTAACAACTAAATTTATTGTGATGACACTGGTTAATAACATTACACAATTTTCAGGTATACAGAATTATAATTCAACATCTGTATCCTCTGCTGCGTGCTCCCCACCGGAAGTCTCATTTCCTTATGATAGCACATATTTGACCCCCTTTGCCCTTCCCCCTCCCTTTCCTCTCTGGTAACCACTATATTGTTTTCTGTATCTGAGTTTGTTTTTATTTTTGTGAGGTCATTTGTTACTTTTTGTTTTCTATGCCACGTATGAGTGAGATTACGTAGTTTTTGTGCTTTTCCATCTGACTTATTTCACTTAGCATAATACTCTCAAGATCCACCATGTCACAGATGGCAATATTCCATCTTTGTTATGGCTGAGTGCTATTCCATTATGTGTGCGAGTGTGTGTGTGTGTATCACATCTTCTTTATCCTGTCGTCCATCGATGCACATTTAAGTTGTTTCCATGCCGTGGCCATTGTGAATATTGCTGCAGTAAACATAGGGGTCCCCATATCTTTACAGATAAGTGTTTTTATTTATTTCCTATAGTATTAACCTGCTCTGAGATCCCCTCCCTGGTTAAAAAAAATAAATAAAAGGAAAGGTTGTGATATCAAGTCGTTATTAGAGCCAGAATTCCTGGCCCTGCTCCCTCCTCTCCAAGTTCCTTAACCCATCTGCGCCTTAGTCACCTGACCTCCACGCTGGGGCTGGGAACAGTGCCTGCGCTGTAGGTTTGATGTGACAGTTAAGGAAAGCAAAGAAAAGAGCCTGACAGAGCAGAGTGCTCAGTCTATGTTTACTGCTGTGGTTATTGTCATTATCCCATATACTTTAGCATAAACAAGTCTAGTTATTTTTTTTGCCTCAACCAAATCGTCAGCACTTTAAGCCCCTTATTACTTACTGAGGATGAAAAGATTTGGGGTTCTGCTAGGAGAATTTCAGGGATTAGCAAGCAGGAAGGATCGGAGCAAGGGAAATCCTTAAGATCAAGTCATGGCTTTGCTTGCTTTGAAGTCGCAGCGGGAGCACGGCGTGTTGGAAGGAGCCAAGGCTCCCAGTCCCCTGCTGGCAGATGTGCTCCTGCAGCGCCGGTCTTCATTTTTCATCCCCCTTCATCTTACCAGTTTCTAGAACAGTGCCTCTCAGGACGGCGACTCCCCTTCTTCCATTTGGTTCCTCACAAACTCCTCAGATTTTAAAAAAAATTATCTTCTATTTTTTGTCCTTTAACAACATTTTTTTAAACTGCCATTATCTGTCCGGAGCCCTTTTTAAAGGTTTTTAAGGAATCCACCCTGGCTGGTGTGGCTCAGTGGATTGAGTGCCGGCCTGCAAATTAAAAGGTCACCGATTTGATTCCCAGTCCGAGCACATGCCTGGGCCGCAGGCCAGGTCCCTGGTTGGGGGGCAACTGATTGATGTTTCTCACATGTCGATGTTTCTCTCCCTCTCTTCCTGACTCTCTAAAAATAAATAAATAAAATCTTTAAAAGTTTCTGGGAGTCCCCTCTGTGTGAGCTTTGGTGGGAGGCAGGACCCCTTCTGCCGTGGTGGAAGCCGGAGGTGGGCTCCCTTGGTTCCTCTGCCCTCAGCTGGAAGGAGCAAGGACAGGCACCTGATCTGAGCTCCAGCAACAGGACTGCCTTCCTGACCTGCCTGCCCTGTCTGCTTTCCCAGCCTCGTCTCCTGCCCTCATCTCCCCTGGCTCCCTGCCCACGAAGAACTCTAATCTCCCCTCCGTGTAAAGAGATAAAGATGCAAGACAGAAGAAAGAAAAAGAAACCTTGCTGGCAAAATTGTCTGAAGAACACAAGAAAGAATAGAATGAGTAGCACGATGGGAAAGAGTCAGTCTTAGAGGGATTTTTCTTGTTAAAACAAGACAAGAAAAGATGGTTAGCTTCACAGAAATATATGGAGGTACAAAGTAGAGAGGATACTTCATACTGAACTCAGTAAAGCAAGAACTGAGGTCATCTGATAAAAGCAGGGAAGCTTGCTAGCTCCAGGGGGCTTAAGTAGACTGGAGACTTAAAGCTCCAACTGAAATGGACCAGTGAATTAGCTGATTTGGCTCAGTCCTCATCGGACAGTAGAGTTCCCAAGGACAGGAATTGTGTTTTATTACTCTTGTGCCCCCACTGCCCAGCACGGTGTTTAGTGCATGGTTGTTCTCAATAAATATTTGGATGGATGGATGAAGGGCCTGGTATCTGTGTGTGCTTATTGAAAGATTTTTTTAATGGAATTAAATTACTCTTGACTCTGAATGAAAGCCTAGGTAAAATTAAATTTATTAATAAAGTAAGCCCATAACAGTCTGCAGTTTGGAAACAGGACTTAATAAAGTAGATGGTACCTTTTCTGGAAACCCCAAATTGTGTGGGTTGGCTTTCCTTAGGCTGAGGGGTGGCAGTGGTATTTTGTTTTGGCATTGCTGGATGGAAGGGTGAGTCCTTCGATCTAGCACAGAGTTCTGCTGCATGTAGCTTTGGAATTTGTTTAGAAAAGTCATATTTAGGCCCCATATTTGCAGCGACAGTGGTCCCCAGGAACCTGGACCTTCCTGCCTGTGCCTCCTTATGTGCATGTTTCAGTAACTTTGAGGTAGCTCAGGTCTTTCCATTTGAAACTGGATTACTAATACGGTGTGTTAGAGGCGTGGGGACCTGTGTCAGGAATCCTGTGTCCAATGTGAAAACTGAACATCAAGATTCCAGATTTAATAGCAGGGATGTTTAGTTCAGTAAAAGACTGTGAAGAGAAAGGAAGGCAGGAACGGACATGCTTGAAAAACAAAGGAGAAAGAACTTATTTTTCTATGAGAATGAAAAGGAAGCTGGTGACTTAACTCATTCATTTAACAATTCTGTCGGGAGCACCTGTGGTGTGCAGAGGATGTTTCCTTAAGATGAGGCTAGTGAAATGTGACTTGTTTACTGGGAGAGTTTATTTATTTATTATCCTTCAGTCAATATAGCATTGTCTTGTTTTGATTTTAAATCAGCGACCTAATGTTCCAAACTGATTATTTCATAGCAAAAGGAAGTTAAAATGATTCTGATGCTCAAACATGCATTTCTTCTCAACTCACCAGTTAATATTAGAATTTGCTGTCTCCTCATTGTGACCAGGGACACTGGTAGGACCAAAGCATTTTTCTGTTACTTTTGGTGGCTAGGTACCAGCGCAGTGGAAGCCCCGGCCCCTTGAACCGTGGCAGGAGCAGGTGAGAGAAGGAAGAGCTAGATTTCAAAATATTTTGTTTTAGAAGGTTTCTTGTCGTGTTGAAGTCATTACCCAACATCTGATGTTGATTGTGAGATTCTTCATTTATTGTTATTAAAGATTCAGATTTAGAAAACATACATTTCCGCTAGGTTTTCCCATAAATCCCATTTTTTAACTCAACTCAGAACACCCTGATTCTGCTGTGTTTTGGCCCCTGTCGGGTCAGGGGTGCTCCTGGTGCCTGGAGGGGTGCACGCAGAGCTTGTGCTCCAGAAAAGAGGAAATGACACTATATTGTGGGTTAGACCCTCTCCCGAAGGGCAGAGCTGAATTTACACTGTGAGCCCCCTGTGGATCTGTGAATGCCTCTTCCACAGCGTATTATTAAAATAAAATGTCAGGGAGTCATCTCATAAAATTCACTCTGAACCTTAACATAAGATCGCTTGGAACTTTTTAAGGAGTTTGTAAAAATAGTTTTTTCCGACATTTTACGATAAGAGTACTTTATTACATTGGGACAGATTCAAGTAAAATTCCAGTCTATTATGAATTGGGAAAAGCGTTCTGAGAGTTGTAGATATTGATGACTGAAAAACGGCTAGCACTGGCACAGGCAGCCTGGGAGGGGTCATTGGAAATGCGCTGCAAGTCATGGTAATGTCCCCCCTGTTCTCCTCTCCCCTGGGGCTGCTGCGTGCCAGGGAAGTTCAGACCAGCCTTCCAGCTCCTGCATTCTCCAAACCACGTATAGTTAGTATTTATTTCTACTTTGTTTATATATATATAACTTCCACCCTGTTGATACAGGAATGAAAACATGACTCTTACCCTTGAGGATTTCACGGGTTGCTGAGGGTAGTGGGCTTGTAGGGAAAGTGAATTACAGAACAACCAAGTGCTGTAAGGAACGGAGAACAAAGTATTGCAGGTGCTTGTAGTAGGAAGGAACTCACCTTGCCTTGGGACAGCGGAGAAGACCTAACAAATGTGGCAACATCTGAACCAGATCTCAAGAGAGAAATTGAAATTTGTCAAGTGGAGAGAGGCAACCAGGCAGAGAGAACTGAATGCACCAAGGATGCAGCTAAGAACAAGTGTGGCTTCTTCAGGGAACTAAGAGAGGCACACAGCTAATTTGTGCAGGGGAGAGGTGGAAGGAAAAGGCTGCAGTGGTGGACTTGGGCCTTTATTGACTCGGCAGTGCTGGTGGGCAGGGGCCAGCGAAAGGGGTAACATTGAACCTCCACCTCAGGAACATGAGAAAACTTGTAAAATACATAAATCATCTGCAAGGGCATTGGGCTTGTATTTTCTGCAACAGTGGTTTTAAAAAATTCTCAAGATGGAAAACAGTCGCTTTAGTATAACTGAACCAAGGACATTTCCATAGCATCATCTTCTGGGGTGGGGGCCTGCCTACCTGGAGCAGCCCTGTTGCTCTCAGTACACCTGCCTCATCTCCTTTGCTGGTCGGTGGTTCGGACGCGAGCATCGCGGTCACTTTCTCAGTGGTTATTTGGTAGGGATATCAAACACAAAAGTCAGTGTTATTTTTCACAAAAATGTCGAGAGTTTGCTGATTTTGACAAGCATTTGTGTGGCTCGTGGTACCAAGTATTTTATGGTTAATAATTATTCAGTATACAGTGATTTGTCATCTAAGTAGATGAAAAATAATGTACTTTCAAGCCATCCGGTTGAAATTGTTGAAAGTGAGAACAGTATTCTATTATTTATTTGAATTATTTTATGAATTATTTTACTTACTAAATTATCTTTACTAATTATTTTACGTAGTGGAACACTAATTATTTACCTACCAAAATTTATTCACAAAGGAGAATTCTGTACATCATAAAAATTTCCAGTTGGAGAGGGGAGGGGAATCTCAAAAACTCAGAAGTAAATTGCATTTGAAATCACAGTTTCAGTGGAGTAGGGCTGTTAAAAAATTATCACTTTTCACTCAAAGTATATTTACAAATACAGAATGTACCCATACAAAATATATAACACATAAAAATAAAATCAAAGTTAAAACCTTATCGGAAAACAGCATTAACTGCAAAGGGGACGTGATAAATACGCATTGGTAAATAAAGGCAGTTTTTTAGAGTTATTGTAAACCAAACTGAAATATCAAAGAGAATTGTTATTTTTTGGTTTATACAGTCACAACCTGATTAGTACAAAAGTGCACAAGTTCCAAATGAAACAGCTGGAATTGAGGGGATGAAACTGTGGTGCTGTATTACCTTCCTACTGGGATGAGTATTTCCTCAGCTTGAACAGTACATGGCGAGGGAACTTAACAGAAAGAGAAAAAATGTCGTCAGTTTGTGCCAACAATCAGGAAAGGGAAAAGCTCTTATAATTAAGGAAATAGTGTTGAATTTAGTAGGCATGGCAAGACAACTGACTAAGGAGTGTGTTTTACACACACACACACACACGCGTGCACACCAAGTATAGGTCAGAACTGTGATGTCGCCGGTAAACGGGTAGAAAATTGAATGTGAAGTTTGCCAGTTAGACTGTGTGAAATTCTAAGGTTTATCAGAAAGTGTGAGGAATTGGAAATTCTGAAATGCCCCCATTTTGATACTTCTTTGACAACGCTCCCTGCACCTGTGTACAGGTTCCCAGGTTTTTCAGGACTTGTGTAGGAGGCCCAGACCTCCTCCATACAGGAAGCCAGGTGGCATGTGAAGAGTACGCTGCACTACTCGGTCTGTGGCCTTATGGGCTGGCCCTGGGAGCTTCCAGAGGCTTTGCGCATAGCCTTTCAAGCTCAAGAGGGACGTGAATTAATGATCAGCTGGTGTTGGTTTCCGAGTTTATTTATTTCCTACAAAACAGTGTAAGAATTCTTTGTAAGGAGCTTCAAAAAAACATCATAGACGTTATTATAGTCAGTTAGTATATAAATTTTTTTTTTTACATTTTGGGCTTTAAATTCTAGATCCTAATGCTTACTCTCGTGGTTTTAGTTGGACGTGATATTGGCTCTAGTGCTAGGATGATTAACAAAAAATAGCATGCTATAAAGTGGCAAATGTAAAACATTTACCCAGAATTCCTCCTAGGACTTCTCGCTTCCTTAATGAAGGTCCATTCATGGAGACACTTGCCCCTGCCATGTCTAAGTAATCTGTATGTGTGTGATGGTAGATTATGAAGGATTTTGTAGACTAATTGCGGAGCTTGGACTTGACTCTGTAGGAAAGGAGGAACCAGGGGCGATTCAGTATTTTAAAAAGATAGTTAGGTTAGGTGGTGGCATGGCAGATGCAAAGGTCAGGTCGACACCATCGAAACAGTTCAGGTGAGATGGTTGGTGTTTGGACCGCACTGATGGAGATGGGAAGGTGAAATTGGATTGGATAACATCCCTGGGGATTTAGCAACTGATTAGATGATGCTAATAAAAGCAGCTGATGGTTTTTTTCCAGCCTTATTGAGATATAATTGACATACAACAGTGAGTGAGTTGAAAGTGTCAACAGGATGATTTGACACAAGTATGTGATGTGAGGCAGGACCACAATGAGGTGAGTCAGCGCGTTCAGCACCTGCCGGAGATACAGCTGTGTGTGTTGTGAGGACATTTAAGATCAATCGTAGCTAATACTGAACACTTTCTGTGGGCTAAGCACTTTTTATGTAGTGATTTATTTAATTCTTGCAAGAATCCTGTGAAGTAGTCCTATTAAAATTTTCATTTCAGATGAAGAAAACGAAGTACAAATACTTAGCAAAAAACGCGTATCTAGTCATTGGAGGAGCCAGAGTTTTAACCCACAGAATCTGCAGAGGGAGAGGAGTTAGGAAGGACTCACAGTTGGGAGACCGAGTCAATGGCTGTGTCGTTAGCCAGCGTGACAGTACAGAGCAGCAGGTCAGGGGGCAGTTGACTGAGTATTGACATAATACTAAGTTTGAGGAGCTGCCGGTGGAACGTCCAAACGGGTATGTTTATTAGATAGTTGATAGTAAGTACTGGAAATAATATTTGGTGTTAAAATTCATCTTTTCTCAAAAAGAAAATGCTGTTTCAATGTATATAGTATGCAGCCACAGTAAAACATGCAAAATCGGTGATGCTCTGTCCCCGCTCAAAACGGCGAGGGTGCTGTTAATGGGGAAGTCTTTGCTATGGTGTAGTCTCAGGTCCTCTTCACATTAAGGTAGGTAAGTAACTCTGTCACCTTGAACTTTGTGACCTTTCTCAGCCAAGCAGATAGAGAAGGGGACTTTATTCGTTATGATCTGTGCCACCCGATCATAAGTGAACTTCCTTACAAGCTCGGCCCCCAGCCTCACCCTTCGCTCCACGCATTCCTCCAAATACACCTCTGCCTCGCCGGAACCGCAGGGCACTCCAGTTCAAACCCGGCTGTTTATGGGAACTGCTTTTGTGGAAATCGTTAAAGAAAGACAGGCCTGTGAATTCTCTGGCCAAGGCGCTGCCTGTTTTCTGTGTCATTTCAGTCTCATTAATCAGTGTTGCGGCGAGGCAGACACTGCGCCGTGTGTTGTACTGTCCCCAGCACGGCAGCGCCTGCGCCTCTGCCCCCGGGCCGTGGCATTGGGGAAAAAGAGAGAGGGAAACCATCAATCTTCCCGGTTGCACATGTCAGCAGTGGCTCCTCCCCCCTTCCTGTTGGCTGCCTCTCTCACCACCTGTGTTTAGAATTAGCACGGAAGCTGCTGCCCAGATGAATGAGAACCACTGTCCCTGTCACCTGCCCTGATGCGGACCACCACTTCTACGCGAAAACAAAAGTGCACAGGCCGGTTATCTTTGCTGTGAGCAGTGCAAGAGCGAGAACCACCCACCCCCTTAGAAGTTCATTGTAACGTGAAATTAAAGCAGATTTCAGGTCATACCTTCTAGAAAGTAGCATCAAGTGGTGGATCAGGGATAAAAGTAAATTTCTTGAATGCTTTGCTATGCTCTCCTGGTCTTCCTCTGCTGTAGTGTAGACAGGTGAACCTAATCTGTCCAAGTTCAAGCCCGGACTCCACTACCTACTGGCTGTGAACGACTCCCCAAGCCCCTCTGTGCCTCAGTTTCTGCATCTGTGGATCGAATGATAGTGTTACCTACCTCCCAGGGCTTTTTGTCAGGATTAAATGAGCTAGTGCATTCATAGCTCTCGCTATGGTATTTTGCACACAGTAGGCATTCAATAAATGTTATCCATCATTATTGTTAACTTCATTGTTCAAATAATAAAACCGAGGTTCGGAGAAGTTAAATAATTTGTACAAGGGGCTAGGAGCTGTAGATGGAATTTGAACCTAGCCCTGCCTGATCCCCAAAACTCACGCCCTTTCTGTGGCATTATTATATTGTTTCCATTCTCCTTCCATCTCACAAATAACTTCATATGTGAGCTTCATGAATCAGTTAGCTTTATTTATACTTTTATTACTGTTGTGTAAATGGAAATGTTAGTGACTGACATTCCGGTTAGTATGAGACTATTATAATTTCATGTCAATTAATATAACCAGCCATGTGCAGAAAAACTAGGCATATATTTTTTAAACTTGGCTACAGAAAATATTCATGTCCTTCAAAAAAGTTAAATAATAAAAAGTGTCAGAAAGGAAGTTATCACTCCCATTCCTTGGGGTAACCGCTAAGTTAAATGTGTATTCTCCTTCCTTGTCAGCATTCATCTGTTTAAACTGTTTATGTGGAATCACTGTGGGCTAAGCATTGTCCCTGAGCCCGAGGGGGATGCGGTTACCCCATGTTACCGATGGGGAGCTTGCCTGACTTGCACAAGGACACACGGCCAGCCCTGTGGAACTGGTTCTGGACTCGGCGTTCTGGTCCAGAGTCGGGCCTCTTCCCCTTCTCTCTGTGCTCTCAGTACCTATGTTCTTCTTATTTGTTCCATGGTGTTCCATCATGTAAAAGTGAGACAGCAATTTACATACTTCCCCTACTGATGGACATTTAATTATTGTAGTTCTCTTGTTACTAAGTAATCATATAGGGGAGGTTTGCCAGGAGTTCCTAGGTGCTTGTAGGGGTATTTCTGAAGGGCAGATTTCTGTATGCTGAATGGTTATGTCAAAATATACAAACACTGAAACTTTTGACCATCATAAATAGATAACTCATGGATTGTTTGCTACGTGCCAGGCACCAAGCACTGTTCACTAATAATCTCATCCTAACCCCCCAGGTATGTGAGGCAGGTGTATTACTGTCCCCATGTTGGAGATGCTCAAGGCCACATAAGTAATAGGGCCAGGGCTTCAACTCAGGCCACTTGGAGCTAGAGCCTGCTTCTTCATAATGGTTAATAACCAAACAAGTTATCCTTACCCTTTTTACTCCTTGCCTTTGCCATTTTTCTAACTTATCTAAAGTTGCGTTCATCTGAGTTGACAGAGGGTCTGAACTGACGCGCGTGTTGAAATAACCTTGGGGACTATATCCGCCTGCAGGCTGGATGCTGGGAAGGGGAGCCGTGGGTGGTGGAAAATGAGACTTCTTTCTCCCAGTTGTGGTCAGGGCAGCTGAGAGATGTTCAGATATTCTCTCTTTCTGAACTATCTTCATGCCATGAAAATAACCCTAGTTTTTTTCTCTGTTTTTTGGGTGAGTACCTGTACGAAATTCTCTCTCAGAGGGTCAGGACGTAGAGATGGTCCTGGACTCACTTCATATGTTGTGTGCAAGAACTTCTGGCATCTCAGCGTCGTTTAGTCCAGGCCTCCTGTCGTGAGTCCAGGTTTGCGGTTGGCGACGAGCTAGCCAGGAGACCCACCTCCAGCTGCTGGAGTGTTGGATTCAGACTCTCTGAAAGGGACCAGAGGGAGTTGGAGAGTTTGCCAGCCAGGGAAATGGGGAGAAAAAAAGATTTTTTTGCAGAGATAAGTTTCTTTTTCATTCATTACCATTCTGATGTCAAAAAACTTCTTAGTGGGATTATTTTCTTGGTGAAGTTTGTACAGCACAGGCTCCCTGCGTCATGAGGACATAGGGAACCGGGCACTGCCAAGTGAATCTACCTGACTGTGGCAGGTGGTATGCTTACCTGTTGCAGGTGCTTTTCCCACCAACAGAGAGGCCATACGCACACCTTCATAATCTGCTGGGTGTCGTGACACCAAACGTGATCCCAGAACTGCTTGAGGCGGGAGAGGTGCCTCTGACCACACTTTAATAAACAGCTGGTCAGGGATTTTGTTACTTTGACATTTAAATTATAAGTAAGTGAACTTTTCACATTTTTACAGTCTCTTTATTTTATTTATGTGTGTGTGTGTTTCTTAGCAGATTGGCAGCTTTGGAGAATAATTGTGTGGTCGTTGGCTTAGAACAGTGGTTTTTCAGTCTTGGCTGCACATCGGAATCACCTGGAGAGCTTTTAAAACTCCCGATGCTCATGCCAAATCCCAAACCGATTAAATCAGAATCTCTGAGTCTGGGGCCCAGGCATCGGTGTTTTTAAGGCTCCCAGCTGATCGCCGTGCAGCCAAGACTGAGAATTGTTGGCTTCGAAGATGTCTTCCCTTGTTCGTTTGCAGTGTTTTCATCTGGGCCTCATTTCGTGTCGTTGAAGTGAATTTTAAGAACAGATATTGGTGCCCCCAAGCCCCGCTCTAACGGGAGCATGTGTCAGAATGAGCTGGAAGGGTTGTCACAGCGCAGCTTGCGGACCTCGTCCATCTCTTCTGGACTGAGCTCACCCTCGCGTTTCTGAGTCGGTAGATCTGCGGGAGGACCCAGGAACTTGCTAACAAGCTCCTGTTTTGGTGATGCTGCTGTCACGGGAAACACACTGAAAAGCCCTGCTCCCGGGCCTTCCTGCCACCTTCTGCTCTTCCAAGGGGGCCAGGACAACTGCCCGCAGGGAGTCCCACAATACAGTGTTAGGAAAGCTAGTGGACGCTTCACGGTACTTTGGCATTCGCCCTACCTTTTAGTGATCATACAATCTAATTTTTGAAGTTTATTCCGTATGCAAATGCAACTTTGTCTTCACATCAGATCGCTCCCCTTAAGCTCTTTCTACCTCACAATCAGAGCCACCGCTGGGTGGGTTTCTGGTGTCCCACTTAGAGCTTGGAGTTCACCTTCCCACAGAAACAGTTTTAATAACGGTGTTCAGTTACAGCTGAAATGGGCTATTAAAACCATTCTTCACGGATACTGTGGGCTCGATGAGGCTTCCGTGGGCTGCCTTCCAGGAGCTTAACCATCATTTTTAAAAAAATGGGGTCTGAGTTTCAGAAAAACCAATTTTCAAACAAGCTCTTACAGAACATAACTCGTTAAAGAGCCACCTATAACTGGAACACTCGGTCCGTTTTGTTTAACGTTATTTTGCCCTTTACATTTGGAGCCAAAGTAGGGGAAAAAGATTTGTCGTTCATTCTGCTCACATTTATGGGGTGCTCACAATGTACCTGGCACTGCTGTGTACTGGGAACGCAAAGATGAAAGAGTCTGCCCCTGCCCTAGGGGAGCTCGTGTTCGAGGCGGGAAAAATATTTACTAAGCAAATAAGAAAATGTTTACCAAGATACCAGTGTGGTACCGCAATAATGAGGAACTGGTGAAGGAGGGGTCTGTTCTACCTGGGGGAGGGAGGGAGGGTGAGAGGAGGCAGGAGAGGAAGGAGGAGAGCGTGGGAGGGAAGGAGGGAGTGAGAGCTCTGGAGTTCCCGTTCTGTCCCAGCTTGCCGCCAGCTCTGTGCACTTGGCCTTTCGGGAAACATCCCTGTGGCAGGCACACTTTCTGCTTCTGAAAAGTGTGTGCCTGGAGGGGAGGTGATGGTGGGAGGAGGGCTCTTCAAGGCCAGGCCAGGCTGACCTTGAAGTCAGGAAATTCTAAACTGGATCCAGCACTGGGTGAGAGCTGGCATCCAGATCTGACCACCTCCCGATGTCTTGTGCACGTAGGTCGTTTAACTTTGCTGCGTCCGTCCCTGGAAAGTGAGGCCAGTAATTCCTATTCCCACCAAACGAGATGAGGGCTGAGCACGTGCCGGGCAACGTTTCTGATAGTGATCCTCGCCCACAGGCAGGAATAGACATGTGCGGAAGCCTCACATCCCATGGTAGGAGGCCAGCACAGAGCCCACAGGGAGAAAGACGCTCAGCTCTTAATATTTGGAAGTAGCTTCACTAAAACTCTAGGAAACTTTCAAAAATCAAGTATGTTCCTTTTAAACTCGTTCACTAGCCTCACAACATGCACTAAATGCTTGTCATCTACATCCTTAAGGAAATCTCATTCATTTAAAAACAAAATAATTTTCCCCCTTTAAAAAAAATGATGTTCCCTTCAGTTTTAATTGTTGGCCTACGTATTGTTTCTTGTTTGGGGGCCATAAAGACCTGCTTTCTCTTGTACTGAATTAATATTTACAGTACTGATTCCCAGGTCTGACCATCTGGTTTCATTTCTAAGCAGTAACAAACCCATTTTTCTTGGTGCTGAGTCAGCACTTTCTCTCCAAACCAGGGGGGAGCGGTGAGGGCTCTGTTCTTCCTGGAAGAAAGAGCTGGCTGCGGCAGAACAATGCTGAGCGGTGGCCAAAGCAAGCTTCAAAGAAGCAGCACCTGGGTCTGAAGTGCTGTTTTTCCATGCTCGGTCTCTTCTGTTTCAGCTCTTGAATCGCCAGTTGGTAGTGGAGACATTATAAAGAACACAAGATAGATTCCAGGAGGCTAGGATTCAGATAGTGGGGGCCATAAATGATAACACTGAGAAACACTGACAGAGCGCCCCGGAGCATGTGAAGCTGTGTATTTCATCCGCACACAATTAGAAGACCAAGTAGACTCGCAGGAAGAGATTTTCGTTGCAATTGGTTGACAGTGAGTGTTGTTGATCTCTTTTCTTCAGTCACTGCCTGTGATAACCTGCCATTCATGGAGCCAGTCAGACACAGTGGTTGTCCGGCCAAGGTGTTGGCTTACCTCTTTGACTGGAGTTGCAACAGGTGTGATGACTGAACAATTGATGTGGCAGCTGGATGCAAGCACCTGATGCAGTAAGAGTCTTGGAATCTCTCGTTTTCGTTCCCACCACCGTACCAGACTTGACTGTTTTAAAGCTGGTAGGCAGCCTCTTTCTAATGTATTTTATTCACTTGCAATTAAAGACAGAAGCTCTATTGAGTAACCACAAAAATTATGTTTGTCACAAAAACCTCAGGCTACATAATTAGCAGCTTGAGATTGTTTCAGTTGCTTTGGGTGCAATAACTTAAATTAAGATGATTATGAGTTTTGCACATGCTTGGTACCTTAAGATGGGGAGAGCTTTAGCTACGTCTCCCAGATTGATAAGTTTTCCCTTTGATTCGAACGCCCTCCTGTGACAAAATAAGCCCATGAGTGTGCTGCTTGGAAGCGGCATTTGTTAAGGAAATACACCTGAAATAAAAATGAAGCCCTGTTTGTAAAAGTGCTCCTTTTTTATCTTGTGAACACCGCGATGGGATTGTAGGTTGACGCTCCAGGCTTCCCGTGAGTGCATGAATGCCTGTGGGCGAGTCTTGAAGCTGTTTTCCTTGTGGTTTGCCTTTGGTCCACTGGGAAGCCCATGCTCTTTTCATTTTCATTTTTTTTCCAGCTCTCGTGCTTTTGAACACAGGACCCCCATCCTCCCACCACCCAAACTGCGCATTCCAGCCCCATGATCTCATGGTACCAGGCGTATCTCCCCTGCCATGCCGCCAGGCTGCCTGCTGGCTCTTGCAGGGGGAACAGACGGGAACATAAACTCGCCACAGAAGAGCAGGATGCTCTCTGTATATTTTTCAGAGCAGGAATTCACTTCTCATTTAGAGGCTGTATTTTTTTAATGGCTCCTTGAACACCGAAGAAAACATTTCTTATTGCTCTTATTTCTTGATAGCATCATCCCCTCTGTGTGGACATGTAGAATCACAGAAAGTACAGAACGGAAAAGACGTATTAGGTCATGTTTAGTCCATTCCCACTGGTCACAATTCTTTTTTCCCATAGTCTGTCCTCTGGTGCTTTTCTCTTCTGGTTTTCTCAAGAATTAGTTTCTGCATTTCTCCTGGGGAATGATTCTTTAGTTTATCCATGGAGGGATTTATGTGGGAATATTCATATTCTTTTTTTTTTTAGATTGATATTACTACTCCTCATAACTATTTACATTAACATAAACAGTTCCTCTTCATCCTAGGTCAAGTATTTCTGGATGGTATTTTTTTCTCTTCCATTTATTAAGTTCAGAGCTTGTTTTTCTGCTTTGCTTTCTCCCTTCATCAATCAGTCCCTAAAGCCCATTAATCATTTTTACCTCACTGAAAGCCCCTTTGCTTATTTCCCTATCAGGAGCCCGGGGCTGGTGAAGGTCTTAAGGTACTGGACGAAGCCTCAGCAATAGGTGTTTATTCTGTGGTAACTCCTCTCCCTCCTCTCTCCCTCCCTCCCTCTCGTCCACCGTCTTTGTCTCTCCCAACTTAGTTCTCAACCACAAACTATTTTTAAAATAATGTTCTAAATTATGATTTGGGGAAATAGTCATTTGAAGGCCTATTGTGTGTGTGCACATGTGTGGGTTTAAGTGGTAAGATGTATTTGTTCTCAGTTACTTCAAAGATATTTTTCACATGCTCAGAGTCACACATCTTTTAGGTCTCCTGAGTGCCTACATCAAGTGCAATTCTGGGCCGTGGGCCTCTGGTGTAGCATTCTAATTTAGGGCTGTCATCTCAAGAGCAGAGAGGAAAATAAGCCGATATAGGGAAAATAGAGCGTATTTGTAGAATTTGGAATGCTTAGGGAGGGGAAAGGTAAAATTTAAGTAGTCTTGGCATTCACATATCTAAAGGAGATTAGTTCTTAGGAGCTGGTGTCAGGTATAAAGGTAAGGACTTTATAATGTTACTCTTTAAGTATTTCAGCTTTATTGAGGTGTAATTGACAAGTAGAATTGTAAAATATTGAAAGTGAGCATTGTGGTCATTTGATGCACTTGGTGAAAGGACTCCCCCATCTAGCTGACTAACACCCGTTATCTCACATATTTATGGGTGTGGGTGTGTGTGTGTGTGTGTGTGTGTGTGTGTATGAGCATTTAACTTCTCTAAGCAAATTTCTATTACACGACACAGTGTTATCAGCTATGGTTGCCATGTTTTATATTAGATCCTGATATGTTACATGATTTCCTGGATTGGAGAACCCAATGTTATAAAAATGTCAGTTCTCCTTAAAGCAATCTATACATTCAATGTAATCTTGAGCAGAAACCCAACAGATTTTTTTTTTCTCTTGGAACTTGAAGATGATTCTAAAATATTTTGAGATGGGTCAAGGGCCAATGCTGGGCAAATGCTTTTGAAGAAGAGGGAGGTGGAAAGGCTTCCTCTACCAGGCCCCAAGATTCACTGAGAAGCATTCGTGGTGGACCAATGGGGCAGGCTAGGAAAGCAGACACAGGCCCGAACATCAGAGACACTTGATTGCTGACAGAAGTGACCTTCCCCAGGAGCGAGGAAAGAACCTGCCCTAAGTAGTGCTGAAACACCGAGGTATCTATATAGGAAAAATAGAACAGGAATTGGTTGCCTAGTTCACACCATATGCAAAAAACTCCAAAGGGATTCTGATTTAAGTGTGAAAGACAAAACTTTAAAGCATATACACATGCACGTACATACATACATACTTTATATAAGTATATACTGGGGGGAAGTAGGTTTACAGTTGTTTGTGTAAATAATACAATAATTAGTAAATAATAATTCACAAGTAAACTGTGTCTCACACGCCCACCTCTGTGTGTGCACACGTGCCTTCATGTCCTGAAGGTACAGAAAGATCTTTCCTGCATAAGCATCTGCAGTCGAACTTATGTATCTGGTAAAATGAAGAATATCCCCTCATCAACAGATAGCATGAAGAAGACAGATAGCCACACAATGAGAGGATATTGAACACGTGTGGAATTGATGAAATATTAGTATCCAGAATCAATTAAAAAGACAATCCAATCTGACAAAAGGAGGCAAAATACCTTGAAAGGGCTGGTCACAGAGGAGGAAGTAAAAGCAGCCAATAGCATTAGCTTGTTTAATAGTCGAAGAAATGCAATTAAACCATAATGAGATTCTACCCGGTATCCACCCAGATTAGCTAAAAATAAAAATGCTGGCAAAGCGTTGATGAGGACGTGGAGCGACAGGAATTAACGGTAGAAGCTGCAGATTGTTACGCAGCTGGGGATAGTGCAGCACACTGTGGCACAAATTGAAAATATACATGCACACCGCATGGCCCAGAATTTCCACGTTTAGGTGTGCATGCTAGAGAAACTTAGCACACCGTACACAAGGATACCTGTGCTAGAATGGTCTCTTTTTCCCTGTAACTTTTTTTTGTTGTTGCAAGTTTTCAAACCTACAGAAGACTAGCAAAATTAATACAGCGCATGCAATCAAGTCCTACTAGAAACATGGTAGCTAGTGGGAGGCTCCTCTGAGGCCCAAGGCCAATGGCACCTGGCTGAAAGCCCCATTCCACCACTCACTGGCATGGCCATGGGCAGCCTGCTAACATCTGTGAGCCTCAGTTTCTCATCTGCAATTTGGAGGTGACATGGTGCCTGCCATATTGGGAATTACGAGGATTAAATACCTTATGTAAAGCACTGAGCACAAGGGCCTGCAACGTCGTGGCTGTTCCGTAAGCTATGGCTGCCAGGACAATTCTTTCACATTCTTTTAGTCACGGCACATTTACTGATACGTATTCATTTTTGGTTTATCACTATGGAGCGCAAAATCACTCAGGGGAAAAATTGGATATTTTCACCCAGTTTTGTATTTTTTTCTTCTCATTTACTATTTTACCTTCAATATTAGAAAGTGTAAGCCACCTTAAAAAATTATAAAACTCCTTTCGAAGAAATAAGAAAACCAAGTGTGATTTATCAAAAGTGAAAGGAAGCGGAAGCGTGAAAAGGCTAAGTAGCTTTATTGAGAGGTAATGTTAGAAATAGAGTGTGGGCTTCCGGATGTTGAGCCCAAGGTCCTGTGCTCTTAACCGTATTAGTCACATGACCAACCACACTTACACTTGGGTAATTGTGTGATATTGCAGGCAGTTATATCAGCAATTATATTTAAGGAAAACTCATGTAAGTGAACAACAGCCTTTCTCCCTAATCGGTGGCCTTCATCGCCTTAACTTATAAAAGAATGAAATCACGTGAAAAACCCTTGAGGTCCCTTTAATCTCCAGTGAAATTTGATTTTCTGTCCAAAGTCTTTCACACAGACCTCCAGATCCACAGTTGTCTCTTCCTCCGGGGAACCCCTGCCAGCACCCCACTATTTGTCTTTGCAAACTGATCAAGGTCATGTCTGCACATTGTTCTGTTGCTCATCTTTTCCCAAACACACCCTGTCTCTCCAACTGGATCGCATTCCTTGAGGATGCAGACCTTTTCTGATGTGTCTTTGTATGTATAAGTTTTTGAGTGTACAAAGCCCTGCGTTTTGAATCTCATTTTCTGGCCCTCATAGCACTTAACACCATGCCTTGCACAGAGTAGGCAACACAGCAGATGCCTAAGAACGATGACTGTCAGATTGCCCTTTAAAAACAAAGACAAGCCGTTGTGGCTATGGCAATGTGGACACGGGTCCGTGGGTTCCGCCTCAGAAGCAAATGTGTTTCTTTTCCTTGGTTCCAGAAGGATGCTGTGAGACGGGTGCTCTCGGGCATTCAGCCTACAGGGATCCCTCACCTCGGCAATTACCTGGGGGCCATCGAGAGCTGGGTGAGCTTACAGGAGGAGCCTGGCTCCGTGCTGTACGGCATCGTCGACCTGCACTCCATCACCGTGCCCCAAGACCCAGCCGTGCTGCGGCAGAGCATCCTGGACGTGACGGCAGCACTCCTTGCCTGCGGCATAAACCCCGAGAGGAGCACCCTTTTCCAGCAGTCTCAGGTCAGCTTTTCAGACTAGAACCAAGGAGACTTTTGTTTTCAGATTGTTTGAGGAAAATTTTGAATGATTTACCTAGCTCCAATGTAAAAAAAAAAAAACATTGTTCAAGAGGGACTTCATCAGATGTGATTGTTTCATTTTAATGTTTTCTTTGTATTCATATCGTTGAGCATCATTATAATGCAGCAATGCTTTTCATTTTTTTCCCCCACTATCGACGGTAAGTTTGCACTGCTTCATATACCAAAAGTTGCGTCTCACTAGTCCTTGCAGCCCTGGAATTGATTTCCCCTCCTGGGTGGCATTCCAACTGATGACTTCATACTGTTGCCTAGTCTCCCGGGGATCGAGGACAGAATTTAGTGGCCAGTGTGCTTTCATGTGACTCCAATGTCGCCTCCTTGGGTATTGCATTTGGAAGGCCTATTGGACCAGTCCCACTGTTCATTCTTTGTATAATAGCTGTTGAGAAGATTTGAGAGAATGAGTTGGGAAGTTGGAAGGCAATGTCCAGTGACTCGAGTGCAAGCCAAGAAAGGTTTCAGAACAAAGCCAAAATATTCGACTCATACTCTCACTCGGGGTGAATCAGTTTGCTCTTGGGCAGGCAGACAGCCTGGACTAGGGACAGGCCCTGGAGAGACTCCCTAGCAAAAAAGATGAAAATGTTAATGGGATCATGGCCTCATTGCACATCTGCTTTAGCCTTGTGACAAAGCCCTGGCCAAGGAATGGTATGTTACATGTGTTATCATGTATACACATGTGGCATGTGTTATACATGTATATATCTCCTTCACTGGTCATAAACTTCTGACAACTATTATTTTTATGTATGCTTGTATCACCTACAGAACGTAATGTCATGATTCACGCAAAGCAACCATTTTAAAAATATATAATAAATGGAGAGTATCTTCACAAAATAAATTGGTTATCAACAAATTGAACTTGTTGCCAGCTTGGAGATGATTTGATAAAAGAATAAAATCTAAATACTAAAAGGACCATAAAGGTAATTTACTTCAATTTCCTGCCTTGCAGTTGGTCAGGAAGCCTTTACCCACACGTGACTTTTCAACCTTGGAGAGATCTAATTGTTAGAAACTACCTGCTTCTATTGAGCAGACACCTGCCTCTCTATAATTTCCACCCATTGACTTAACTTCTGCTCTCAAAAGTACATAATAAGTCAGTTCTGTTTTCCACAGGACTGCTCTTCAAATGCTTGGAGACATTTTTTCTGCGTCATCCTTACCCCACAGGTGTTACCTTCTTCACACCAGCTGTCCCCAGATCTCTTACTCTCTTCATTGTCCAACCTTGAAGGACTCACTCCTTCTCTCTGAAAGGAACGTGCCTCTCGTATTTTATGAAACAATGTTTATTCAAATTGTTTACATCCATCTCTGACATTACAACGCTGGTCATCCTACCTTTTGAGTCACTAATGCATTTTCCAAAGCACATCATCTTCTGCCCATTCAAACTATTTTGAGCAAGCTTTCTTTCAATCCTTATGTGATACTGTTTCCAAAAAACTGTATTCGCAGTACTTATATTCATACTTCTTGCAGATGAAAATGTCTGATCTCCACAAGGTAACCACTGGCCAGTTTGCTTTTTTAAGTGACCTTCAAAATTTAATACTTATTGTCCTGGCCGGGTGGCTCAGTTGATTGAAGTGTTGTCCCATGAACCAAAAGGTTGCAGGTTCGATCACCAGTCAGAGCACATACCCAGGTTGCGGGTTTGATCCCCAGTCGGGGTGCGCATGAGAGGCAACCGATCGATGTTCCTCTCGCATTGATGTTTCTCTCTTGTCTGTCTCTCTCTTCCTCCCTCCACAAACGTACCCTTGGGTGAAGATTAAAACAAAATGGAATGCTTATTTACAACCACATCCAATACTTGCCCACTGAGCTCATACCCCCAGGAATGATCACCATATTATACATTTTTTCTCCTTTGCAAAGGATTTTTGGCAGTGACCTCCATAAACATTTAGTATTTGCAATAACTGAGGTATCTTCTTGCACATAGTGCTTAGTTGTTCAAAATAGCAGTTGAGAGTAACCCACAGAATGGAGACTGTAAGAGTTCCCTTGTGCCTGAGGAATAATAAAGCTCACCTTTGGTTTTTACGGTGCACAGTGAGCTCATCGGACCCCATAGTGGCTGTGGATCCTGGTCAGAGAGTGGGGGTAACTGGGGGCCTGAGTCTTGAGTGGCCTGTGTGTGACTCTAAACTCTCTCAGGGCTGCACTCCCACCCCTGCCTCTAGCTCCCTTGGGAAAGTTTCGATAGTTTGCCGTTAAAATTTGAGGGAGGTCCTCATCAGCCCACACTCTACAATTTATCCCACAAAGACAGAATGAAAGTCTTCTCAGGTGCCTTTCTGACCTCAAGACATGCTTGGTGAGGGCCACCCACTTATTAAATAGGGGCAGCCAACCTTATCACAACTCAGTGGATGGGCTGGATGTTTTATCAGGTTTTCTTTCTTTTTTCAAATAAGTAATAAAGAAAATTATAAATATACAGAATTTATAAGTGTGCATATCTATAAATGTATATAAATGTACATATGAGTAGGGAGAATAGTGTGCTGTATTCCCATCACTTACTAACACTCTGTGATTTGTCTCATCAGTGTTTTCCTTATTGGAGTATTTAAAAGCAGATACACATCCTGGCATTTCATTCCCTAAGTAGCTCAGGGTGCCTCTCTATAAACCAAGGAAATTTTCTGACATAACCATAATACTGTCATCATGCCTAACAAAGTTGATAATTCCATTTATCATCTGATACCCAGTTCATATTCAAATTATGCTGATTCTCCTGAAATGGCTTTTATAGTTGGCTTTTTAAATGATAATCCTGTCAAGGTCCATACACCGCATTCCATGATGGATCTTAAGTCTTTTTTTTTATGCCTTTTGATTTGTTGACCAAGTCTTATTTCCTGTAAAGTTGATTTTTTTTTAATTTAAAACTTTGAGTTTTATGCTCCCATTTTTTTTATGCCTTTGATATGTTGATCTGTTTTTTTTTTATTTGCTATAAAATTCTCTCTTTCGAACATGAAATTAACCTTAATTTTTTTGTTGCTCCCTTTTTGCACCAGTCTGGGTTGGCTGAAATTCAGTGGCTGTGAACCGCCATCCCACATAGTTGCTCATCAGCATTTGAATAGTGTGAACAGAAGCCGAGTTTGTCTAGCGCCCACAGCACCTCGACTGAGCCGTGTGAAGCTTCAGTTAGCCGTTATCCTGAAGCCGTGAAGGCAGGTGTTGGCTTTCGCTTCTTAGGACCATTCTCACAGAGAAATACAACCAAATGAGCGGGTCTCCCTTTAGCAGCCGTAGTTTTAAACACTTGGCTTCGTGTCTGCAGTGTTCTGGTAGGTGACAGAAACTTCGCAGTGCCCATACTTGGTGGCTTGGGATACAAAAGTCAATCATTAACAACCGTTTTTTTACCAACCTGTGGATTCTCCAATAGATGGGGATTGAAAAGAAAATACTCCTAGCATTTTTAGAAAAAAACATTGAAAGTCATTCATTAGATAGGTAACCTTTTTAAATGTGTAAGATTTACGAAGCCTTTTCGTGTACATGACCTCTCTTTTAATCCTCAAAAGAGCATGTAAATTAGGCATTATTGTTCTTTCATAGACGAATAAATTAAGGTGTGAAAAGATTAAATAAATTAGAAAATCCACTTCAATCCTTCTCTAAGAGGTGACTGGTACTTAGTAAAACGAGTAACAAATGTATCTTCTTAATTAGCTACTGAGGTCAAACAGCTGGTCGGTGGCAAATCCAGTACTTTTTTTTTTTTCTTTCCAAGGTGCCACTTCCGGAAGATACACTCCTGGGAGAGAACCTTGTTCCTCAGGAGTGGACGGCAGAGGGGCAGTGGAGAGCCAGGGCTGACCCCAAGGCCATCATTATTTCTTGCCTGGACAAATAAT
>VMDR010010744.1:0-30039 GCA_007922815.1 Macrotus californicus
ACCTTGTACTGATTAATTTACTGCATAAAATTTTACCCCCAAACTCAGTAGCTAAAACAAGTCATTGATTATTGCTCATGTGTCTGCAAGTCCATGGCAAGTCTAGGCCGGGTTCAGGTCTGGCAACTCTGCTCTCCTTGTTTCTCATTCTCCTCCTGTGACCAGTGAGCTGCCTGAGCAAGTCCTTCTCATGGTGATGGCAGACAGGACAGGGGCCAGTGGAAACACTGAGGCTTCTTAAAACCTATGCTCTGCACTGATGCCCTATCATTTCCACCATCTTCCATTGTCCCAGGGAGTCACAAGGTCAAATCTCAAGGCAAGGGGTAGGGAAGTATCCTCCACCCACAGTGAGGCCATGACAAGGGTTTTCAGGCTGGGATGGGTGAAGAGTCAACGCCATTAAGAGACTCTACTTCATATCTCCAGGGATTTGCCATAGTTTACAACAAAAGGCATGGAGGGAGACCTATTACTAAGAGTTGTCTGAAAGAGACCATTTATAATAAAAACCTGAGGTTAAAAAAAAGGAGGAAAAAATGTTTCTTTGCAAAAAGGCAAAGCAAATAAAATGTTTGAAGAAAGGAAGAGCGCCACTCTGTGAAAACTAATACATACACATATATCTAACTTATCCACACATTAACTCTATGTGCAGGCATTCCTATATCTTCTGTGTGGTTAGAAAATGGACTGCTATTTCTCACAAAATAAATTCTTAATATAAATAAGGTTGTATGTGCCTATCATTCATTCTTGTTCATATTCATTCATTCAGTTTCTGTCTTTCTCTCTCAGAGTAACATTTGTGTTTATAGTCATTGCTAACTGTAAAGAACAGGCCATCCTTTTTACCTCCAAAGAGTACCCTATTTTTCAGCCAAGAGAGACCAGACAAAGATAACCAGGCAGACTTTTTCCATCTCTAGTGTCTGACTGGATGACAAAGAAGTCTGGTGCTTTAGCCAAGTTGTTGGCCAACACTTCACTTCCTTCACTTGCTATTAGTTGCCAGGTCGCAAGGAAAAGGCAAAACAAAACAGTCTTCACAAAATCTCGACCTTTTATCTCCTACTTAATAAATATTTCAGTCTATGTATTGCCCCACATCCTGTGTGAGTTGGTATGGGAACCAGTTTGGCCATTTTATATGGAAACAAATACTTAGATATATGCCTGTGGGCTAATACCTGAAACAATGGTGATGCTTTGTGTGTGCATACTGCTCTTAACTTTCTCAATTAAGTGGCAACGCGAGAGACTGAAAGCTTTGGATCTACGACAGCCCCTGATTGTATCCTGGTTACTTACTCTGTGTGAGCCTAAAACATCAGTTAATGTACTTCGGTCCCAATTTCTTCATTTGTAAAAGTAATAACAACAATACTTCAAAGACCCCCTTGTATTTTTCTGAATCTCATTGATGGTCTGAAATCTCTTTCCTTTCAAAGGTGATTTTAGTTTTGGGAAAAGCCAGAAATCACAGGATGCCAAATCTGGGCTGTAGGGGGCCTGAGTCACCTGGGTGATTTGATGTTTTACCAAAACACTCTGCATGAGACGTGATGCACGAGTGGGTGCGTTGTTGTGATGAAGCTGCCAGTCACCATTTGCCCATAGCAGTGGCCTTCACAATCATCTGAATAGTTTCCACGGAGGTATATGTTCAAGCTTACTGTGAAATTTGATACAGATTCATTGCTCTACTCATTCAGTCATTTTGAATGTGACGGCCACACAGTACACATGCTCACTCAATGGTGTCTACCACCCCCACTGTCTAGTACAGTGAACTCGTCCTTGCTCACACGTGTGCATTCCAGTACATTCTCCTTGGCTGCCAGGTTATATCGATGTGATGAAAACTGTTCTTGTTATATTAACAATGGCTGAACTTTTTTCGGACAGACCTCATGTATATGGTGTCCCTGAATTAAATCAAGCAGAGAAATTTTCTTTCCTCATGTATCCCTCTAATTTTATTAAAATCTTAAAAAAAGGCAATTATGGAAAAAGATGCTCGATGTCACTAATCATAAGAGAAATGCAAATAAAACCACAATGACATATCACCTCACACCTGTCAGAAGGGCTATCACCAATAAATCAACAAACAACAGATGCTGGCGAGGATGCAGAGAGAAGGGAACCCTCATGCACTGTTGGTGGGAATGTAGATTGGTATAGGAACTGTGGAAAACTGTATGGAATTTCCTCAAAAAATTAAAAATGGAAGTGTCTTGACCCAGCGATTCCACTTCTGGGTGTACATCCGAAGAAAACTGAAACACTGATTTGAAAGAATAGACGCACCCCTATGTTCACTGCAGTGTTATCTACAATCGCCAAGATTTGGAAGCAGCCCGAGTGTCCATCAGTAGGTGAGTGGATAAGAAAGCTGTGGTACATGTACACAATGGAATACTACCCAGTCTCAAAAATGAGAAGGAAATCTCACCGTTTACAAGAGAATGGATGGACCTGGAGAATGTTATGCTAAGTGAAATCAGCTGGTCAGAGAAAGACAAGTATCACTTGTATGTGGAATGTAATGAACAAAAAAAAACTAACAAACAAAATAGAAACTGACTCACAGAGAACAGACAGCAGCTTTCAGAGGGGAGGGAGACTGGGGAGCTGGGTGAAAACATGAAAGGATTAAGGGAAAAACACCTCACAGATACAGATAAAAGTATGGTGATTGCCAGAGGGAAGGGAGGTAGGGAGAGGAGAGGGTAAAGGGGGGATACGTGGTGATGGAAGGGGATTTGACTCTGGGTGGTGAACACACAATGCAATACAATACACAGATGACATATTATAAAATTCTGCACTTAAAACCTATACAATTTTATTAACCCTTGTCACCCCAATAAATGCAATAAAAACTTAAAACATAAAATTACTGACAATGCACACTGTAAGAAACAAATCCACCCAAAGTAAACAAGTGTATATCTCTCTCACCCTCTCCTGTCCTGGGACCCTCCTCAGACGTAATCATTCTCAACAATTTCTTGTTTCTCTTCCCCTCCCTGTACGGTGCTAAACAGCCTCTTCAGTTTTGATAGTAATTAACCTTTGAAATTTAGCAGCTAGAATGTTCCCATTTTCATGTCATTTGTAAATGGTATTCCCTCTGGCTGGAACGCTTCCTTTTTCCTTGACTTGCTGATTAACTCCATATTGTCATTCAAACTCAGTCAAGACATCTACGCACACACAAGTCACTCATTGCATCCCTCTTGGACCAGTCCTCCCAGCTCGATACTCATACCCGCCTTCCACCTTCCTCATGTCTCAAGCACTTACACTCGAAAAGCAAATCCCTAATCTTCCCCGCAAGCTGTATCCTTTTTTCTGGTGCTTCCTTGCCTGGTGAGTACACTACCTTCCATCCAGCTGAGCAAGTTGGAAACCTGGAAGTCATCTCAGATGCTTCCTTCTCCCTCATCCGCATGGCCTGCTGCCCTCCAACCCCTGTCAGTCTCACTTCTGTACCAATGTTTGTAGCCTATTAACTCATTTCCTAACATGGCCTGTGAGGCCCTATATGGTCTGTCCCTTCCAAACTTCCTTACTGCACTTTTCCAGCACTTACTGTATCCATCACTGGTCTCATTCTAACTACTCTGTTTGTCTTTTAGTTCGCTGCTGCTTATTAAAATCGTGCATCATATTATTAGTCTTGGAAACAAATTTCAGCGAAGAGCAACAAGCAAGACTTTATGTGTTGCCTCTCATCTGGGTATTCTCATGTTGCCTGCTCCGAAGTTCATTCCATTGGAGTCACTCAGTGTACAGAGTAGGCACTTGGGGATAGCCCCACCTGGAAAGGGTTATGGATCGTGCATCTTATGCTACAATTGGTGACAGCATAATTAAACAGAGGAGGAAAAGCTATGCAGGAGCTTTGTGTTGATAACATTTTAGTTCCTTCTCATTGAGGAGGAAGGCCTTGACCAAGTAAGCCTATTAGAAACATTTCTGTTTGGTCTTGTGCCAGCTGCTCATTAACTACATCATCCAAAATCGGCTGATCTCTGAGTCTTTCCCCCGTTATGGATCCAAGACAACTTCATTTTGAGGTACTGATTGTTTGTAACAGGGCTTTGCATAGATTTTACAGAAAATTCTGAATGTTTGCTCATTCTATTTCCTAGTGTTTACTTCAAGCACTGAGGCTCCTATAAAGATTGGTAAGTAAGTTTTGCTTGCTTCCAAGATGCTAACAGGTAATAAGTAAAAAGTTACTAATTATTGAGTCTTGATCCTTCATATCAGATCTAACCGACTTGGGAGTCTCTGTACTCAGACCAGCTGTCTCATTACTTTTCATTTAGGATTTAGTATATGGTTCTCTGACTCCCTGTGTGTGTGTGTTTTTTTTTTTAATTGCTACTCGTTCTTTACATGGCAAGAAGACTAATACTCCTTGAGGTAGGGAGGATAAGTTCCTGACTGAGATCTGAGACTAAAACAGACTCCGCTATTGGGGAGGTACCTGGACAACGTTAAGTTCCCCACGCAGGACCGTGAAACGTGTTCTTTGCTGCCTTGGTTCGCGATGTTACTGTCTAACCAGAGCACGCTGACAGGCTTGTGGGTTGCAGTTCCATGTGCCTTCCAAGTGCATATTATTTCCATTATTGTACATCCTATTGTGTTCTCTAGGAGGAAACGTTTTAAGTGATGCCAAGTAAGAAATTACCAATTATGCTTCTCCCTGAATCTGCCATTATTTTAAGAATTGATTTTTCCCTCTAGCTAGAAAACTGTCATTAATTTTCACCTTCACTTTGGAATCTCACATTTTTATCTTTCCAAATCTTACAGAATCTCCAAGGCCTGGTTTCCTTTTTGTTTAGGTAATTGGGACTGATTACTCTTTTGAAATTTATAGCTTTGGAATTTGTTCATTTTTATGTACTTTGTTAAAAGAGTAGTGTCACTTAATAACAATTGTATAATTGTCTAGTTTCTTGGATGGCTCTTTGTTTCAGGGGTGTCAATAGTTTCTTTTCATTTAAATTGTTAATGACTTCACAGAATAATGATTTCCTTGAGGGCAGGACCTGGGCCTTTTCTTCTATTGGATCTTTGGATATCCAAAAATCTGGGCACAGAGTTACTATGTAATAAGTATTTGTTGCTCATTCTCACTTCAAGTGAAAAAGTACCCTTCGAATTGTAGCCCTAAAATATGGAAAGTGATGAAAGTGGAAAGGAGGCAGAGTGGGTTGTGGTGAGCAGTGCAGTACACAAAACGTGCGGAGGGGTTGAGAACCTCAGAACCTCTGAGGCATGCAGACCCCCGTGCAAGTACTGGCTATGCTGTTGGATAGCTCTGTGACCTGGGTAAGTTCATGACATCTCTAAGCCTTTGTCTTCTCCTCTATAAATGCAGATAATAACATCCATCTAATAAAGTTGTTATGAAACTGAATGCATGCAAGTCTAAGCATAATAACTAGCTCAAAGTGAACACTTAACATATGATATATATTACATTAATTATTGTTAGTAGTAACAATATTAGTACTTTTAGTAGTATCAAGGTTAATATTCAAAGAGTGATACCTTTGCATCAGCCTTTAATTTGATAGCTATTAGTTGTGTGACATGGTGACACAGGATGTGCAAGAGACTCACTGGGGGAATGATTATGAAGGATAAAGACAGAGGGGGCAGGAGAAGCTAGGTGACACTGAAAGGACAGTGAGAAATGAAGAGCCTCTGATAGCAGGACTCTGACCACAGCTCCAGGAAAGCTTGGGCCAGGTCAATGCAGAGTCTCAGAGCAAAAGTTGGAGAAGACTGGCTCTAGTGTTACTGCTGTGTCCAGTCATTGCCTTGGAGCATCCCTCCAAATGAAGTGTTACTTGCCATAAATGCCAACATAGGCCTGAAGATATAGCAGCCTCATCACCTACGCTGTGTGCAGCAGTTTTTCTTGGATGGAGAGCTGAGTGGTACATGCCCATGCCAACCACCTGGTCTTAGACTCATCATTCCACCTGCTAGAGCCTCAGTCTGTCATCCATGACATGAGGAACACAATAAATAGCCCCCGGAAAGAGTGTAAGCTTTCACTTAGATGACTTACGTGGGGTATCTAAACCATGGTGAAGTATTCAGAAAATGTCCATTCTTTTTTGTCCCCCTGCCCCTGGTATTATCTTCTGTCTTTAACTCCCATCCCTTAAAGAGAGCCTCCCTATCTTTTCTGAATCTTATCTTATCTATCTTATCTTTTCCAGTGTGAAGCCTCTAGCACATAGCTCAATATTTAAAATCCTCACTTTTGCCTTGGTCATCCAATCTTTGGCCAAATGTTCTAGAAATAAATTACCCAGATAATGACCTGGCCACCGTGTTCCTTTATCTAGATAGAAATAGTCTCAAGAGAAAAAAAAAAATAGAGAAATGAAAAGAAATTCATATTTGGCATGAGGGTTCTTTTTCCTTGTGAGAATAAAACTTGCTTCTCTTCGAGATTAAATACTTTATGGGAACACTATGTCTTGAACACTTCATCTTATTCAAGTCATTGGGGGCACATTGAAGAAATGGAACTCTGTAAATTGGAGAATATGAGCCAAGCGGGGAAGATCACTATCTTGAGCCTATTGGAATTCTCGGAAAGATCCCCTTCTGAATTGTAGCTCACCAATAGGCCACACAAATGGGCAGAGTCTGCAATAATTACATATTACACAGAAAAGTTGGAAAACATAAAACACCAATAATGCAATTGGAATTCTAGAGAAGAATTTTGTATAAGCTGTGGCAAGCAGAAATATAAATACACATAGTTTTAAAATGATTCTTCCTATGTACAATCTTTTAAAAATGAAGCTTGGGAGAAACCCACATTGCTTTTGTTTCTGCTCGATTATAACACATCCCAAAGGTGCTGTGTAGTCTCCAAACCTTTCCACGGAGTGGCTTTCCCTTTCCCAGCTCCAAACACCACCCGTTCAAACTGGTGGTTTTCCAAAGGTTTCACAATGTTTGTCTTTGGGTGCCTTGACATCTAAACAAAATTAAAAGTTTAATGTTGTTCTCTTTAGAAAGTTTCTCAATCAGGCACCTTTGTTCCTTGGCTGACTTAGCCAGGCCAATCTTGTCTATACCTGTTCATTCTGGATACTTATTTGAATCCAGATGTGTTAAGATCTTTTCTTTGAAACAGAAGAGAAAGAGCACTGGGTTTCTGTGATGGCCTGTTGAAGCTCTACATGGTCAGATTTCCTATAAAAGACTTGCGAAAGTTTCTCACTGCTTACAGAAAAAAAGCCCCATTAATCGGCCTAGGTTTCTTTTCTAAATGGTGACATGTTTTAAGATACTAAAAGAAATACAATAAATAATATAATAAGCACCCTTGTATCCACAACCTAGCCTTGCTAAATCTTAACAGTTTGCTGTGATTGCCTCAAATCTTTTGAAAAATGTCACTGAACATGAGAGCCAGACCAGCGCCCCTGTGACACCTTCCTTACTCTGACTCCCTCACTGCCCTTCCAGAAGGAGCCAGTGTCCTGAGTTTGACGTGCGTCCTTCCTGCACCTGTTTTTTGTACTTTTACTCTGTATGAAATATGTCCAAAAACAACCCATGGCATTTTCCAGGTTTTACAGAGCATATAAATGTTATATTTTATAGACCCGACTAAAATTTGTGTTTGCACGTGGTGTGAGAGACAGACACATTTTTGTTTTTGAAATGAAGAACTAATTTTCCCATCCTTTCTATGTATATAGGTTGTAATTCATCTTATCGCCTTTTATTAATTTGTTCTGGTTTTTTGTTTTTCAAATTTCCTCTTGGGTCAGTTGTGGTATGTTATATTCATCTAGGCAATGGTTAATTCCTTCTAAGTTTTGAAATGTATTAATATAAAGTTGTCCATGGTCTCGCTTTAATATTTTTCATTTTCCATTATTTTTACAGTTATATCCACTTATATCACTCTTAAGACCAATTATTAACTTTACTTATTACTCCCTTTGTTTTGTGACCAACTTCTCTAGAGGTTATTCTTTTAAATTCATGTTTTAAAAATGAACAACAATTTTAATTTTAATGATCTGTAAGATGGCTTTATTTTCTATTTATTTAACTTCTGTTCTTGTACTTTCCAGTTCTTCCACTTTCCAGTTCTTCCTTTGTGGTTTACACTTTTTAAAAAAATTTTCTAACTCTTTGAGTTTAAGTTTAGCAGTCCACTTTTCAGACTTCTTTTACAGTATAGAGATTTAAAGTAATAGATTTTTCTGTAATTACTGCTTTAGCCAGTTTTCACTAGTTTTTTTTAAAGAGGCTTTTTTTATTTATTTTTAGAGAGGGGGGAGTGAGGGAGAAACAGAGGGAGAGGAACATCGATGTGAGAGAGAAGCATCAGTTGGGACTGGGAATCCAACCTGCTTCACAGAATGATGCTCAGCCAACTGAGCCGCACTGGTCAGGGCCAGTTTTCACTAGTTTTGACATTATCATTCACAAAGTCTATATTCTTGAGTAGGGTTGTAGAGAGTGGTGGACATGCATACATACATATGTACATAATAAATAAATACATAAATCAATAACATGTTATAAGTGGTAAGTGCTATGGAAAAAGGGGGAGGAATAAGGAATAAGGGGTTTTGGGGTAGGGAGGGGCCTCTGTGATGTTAAACAGAATCACTAAGCAAGGCCTCATCCACGAGGTGATATTTGTACAAAGACATGAAGGAGGAGAAAGAAGTACCAAAGCAGGTATCTGGGGGAAAATCATCCAACCCGAGGAACCTGTAAGATCAAAAGATCTGAGATGGAAACATGACTAGAGTGTTTGTGGAATGGCAAGGAAGGCGTGTGGCTGGAGCAGAGTGGACCAGGCAGAGAGGAAAAGGCGAAGTGTTTGGGGAGTTAATAGGGTATGTCATATAGGGCCGCACGGACCTCTGTAAGCACTTTCAGCATTAATGAGATAGGAAGCCGAGGAAAGATTTAAGCAGAGAATTGACATGACATAAACTGACTTTGGCTTTTTCAGGTTCAGATATTGAGAGCAAACTCTAGGGGCAAGGGCAGAAGCAGGAAGGTCAAGTAGGAGACTACTGGAACAATCCTGGTGAAAGACAATGGTGGGTTATATTTAGTCTTTGTAGTGAACGAAGTTAGTAAGAAAAATGGAACAGTTTTAGCTATCATTTTTCAAATGTTACTTCTCCTGCCATTTGTTTTTATATTATTTTGAATTCCACCTTCCATATCTCTTAGCTTTTTTAATGTTTATCTCTCTATTCTATATTCTTGGTAATTTCTTCAGGTCTATTTTCCAATTCATTAATGTTTTTTTCAGCTTATTCTAGGCTACTGTTTTATACTATACATTGATTTTAGTATCAATGACTATTTTTTCATTTATATATTCTCTCTCAGATACATCTTTGTAATGATATCTTACTTTTTGCTCATATATATGATTTCTTTTTTTGTTTTTAATAATTTTCAATGTACTTATTTCATACTTTCTATTATCTGAAGTTCTTGGGGGTCTATTTCCATTGTTTACTGATCTTCTACCTGTCTCCAATAATTGTTTCTTAATGTAATTCCTATTTGCAAGCTAGTCTTCAGTAAGGCTTCAGCGTGGATAACGTTGTGTAACCTGGTTTGACCACGTGTGCCGCCAGAACAGTTTTGTGCTTGCTTCTTCCTGGAGTCACCAAAATAATAACTGTCTGGAATCTCTTTTCTGTTAATTTCTCAGCTTGCAGTTTTCTAGATCTCATGGAGTATGTATTCAAATTCCAAATTCCAGGGTAACAGATCTTTGGCAACAAATAATCAGAGATGATAATTTTGTTTTTATGTCCAGGCTGACAAACAGATTTTATTTGTAAATTCCTATAATAGTGGATTGATTTTTTAAAGCCTCATACTTTATTTTTGGAGTATTTGGAAGGCTCTTACTTTGCAGGTAGGTATCAGGTATGTAACCATCTATCCCCAACACCCCAAGCCTAATGTCTCATTCATTGTCCCTTTAGGCACATTAAAGTCAAGATCTTTGTTAGTAACAAGGCCATCTTATGAGTTTACTGGTTAATTTGGCAGAGTTTTGGGGTCCTATAGATTTTCCTGTCTAATTGACAGCTGTTCATCTGAAGGATGTGTTGTGTTTTATTGAACTCTCTAATGTGACATATTGACAAACATGGACTATCTGGCCTTTTTTAGTCTGTCATCTATTTATCCTTCTATATTTATGTTTCATTTATCACTCACAGTAGCTTTATAAGTTGGCCAAATTTGGCAAATTATTACTTTGCTTCTTTTCTTTTCTTTTCCTATATTTCTTCCCTTGCTATTCTGTTATGTTTACATTTGAGTCATATGGTAAAGCCCTGCTTAAATGACCTTCTTTCAGGAAGTTTTCCCTCATCTATCAAAGGAAAGAGACATTTTTTTCCCATGGTGTCTTATCTGTATCTCTTATTTAGTGCCTATTGACTTCCACATCTATTGTGAGTATTGTTATGCTTCTGCTTTCTCAAACTTCATTCCTAGCATTACACCGGAGACTTTTGGTCTAGGACAAGTTCTGTGATTAGTTCATTTTGTATATATCCCAGATGTAGCACTATATCTTTCAGAGTCTGAGAGCTTATTAAACACAATTGAATATCATTATATGATCTCACCTATAAGTGGAACCTAATCAACAAAACAAATAAGCAAGCTCTTACTTAATAACCAGAGACACTGAAATAAAGAACAAGCTGGCAATAATCAGAGAGGAGGTGGGAGAAGATAACGAGGAAAAGAGGGAAGGGCTGTCAAGGAACATGTATAAAGGACCCATGGACAAAGCCAAAAGGGGGTAGGATCGAGCGTGGGAGGTGGTGATGGCTGGGGTGGGGGGAAGTGGTAGGGAGGAAATGGAGCCAACTGTACTTGAACAACAATTTTTAAAAATTAAAAAAAAGAGAATTACTATGTGATCTGGCAACTCCCCTGCTAGGTATATACCCAACAGAAGTAAAAACAGGTTCACATATAAAAAACAAAACAAAACAAACAGAAAATGCAATAGAATTTCATCAGAGTTTCAAATAGAAGCTGTAATATAAACATATACAGAATGGGGTGAATCTATATCCAGTGAATGCTTAAATTAGATGTCTGTAAAACTATTCCACTCTTAAGGCTAAAAAGAATAATAATATTGTAAATGGTTGAACCTATTATGTTTCAGGCACTTTTCTAATCCTTTACTTATATGATCTCCAATTCTGATGACAATTCTGAAAAACAGGAAGTTAAGGTAGTTGCTCAAGGTGACAGAGGTAGTGAGAGGCAGAGCTGAGATTTGAATCTAGAGCCATCTAGCTTCAAAAGGCAACAGAAGGCCAGTGTACCTAAATAGCAAAATAGAAAAACTACATACTTTATTGGAGATAAAGTTTTGCTTATTGCATGTGAACAGTTGGAAATGGTGGACTGAGGTAGAAGGGATTGCAATTTTGCCACTCATTTGTGAGGGCTCAGCTCCGGGGCCACCTCCTCAGGAAGCACGGACCCTGCCCACCGGGCTTGCTTTCTCCTACAAGGCTTCCCCAGTCCTGCTGTCTTGATCTTAATTGTCACAACTTCAGTCGCTTGTTTCAATGGTTTGCTTACGCAATTGCGTCCCCATTAGGCAATGACTGACCTGAAGGCAGGAACTTTGGTTTTTTACTCTGTTTTCGCATTTTATTCCCATAAGATATGAATAGTGTTCTTATCAAAAATTTATATGCCATATCTTAGTCTTGGTGATTCACAGTGCAAATTAGTAGATAAAGATTCTAAGAAGTTCTGTAGAAAAGACGCATGTTTCACCCTAAGTAAAGTAGCATTTCCCAATCTTTCTTCACCACAAAATCTTTTTTCTCAGAACACTTATTAATTCCTTTTGCATCTAATGTTCCAGAAAATAAACCTTGGGAAACAGTGTTCTTATGTGACCTTCTTGGATGTTCCTTTTCTCCTTGTTTGGGAGTGATAGTTGGATAGTAATAGTGATAGGGGGATAGGGACTGCACTTATTTTATAACCTAAAAGGGATTTTTCTCATCTAGTTGCTAAATGAAAGTATGCTGTGTAGCAGGAGGTAAACTCAGAGTTGTTAAAGGGAACTGCTCTCTTGGCAAGAGAATGTACTTGGCATTTCTGTCTCTGAGGTAACCAGCCACACCTGTTTTAGGGATGTGGCAGGGGGAGGGGGGGAAGGGACCCTTGAACCCAAACTTGCTCTTGGCTTTGATTTCACCTTGAGAACGTGATTCTGCTTCTTCCAAACATGGACTTTATCCATTCACTCTTCCTATTGAAACACACATATCCAAGTGGCAGCTGCAGTATTTAGAAACTCGATAGTTTCCTCAGTGCTAACGGCAGCCAAGGGCTGAGCCCGGTGTGTCGTAAATGATAGGGCTGTCCAGAGGAAAAAATCCTTTGCAGGCATTTTTTATCCCCTTTTAAATTTTTTGGTTTTAAAGAGTGGAATCTTTCAGTAGCAGAAGCAGTTGCAATCAAACCTCGCCTGTTTTTTATATCTCGCAACTTCTTAGGGAAAAAAGAAAATGAAGATGACCCGGGGAAGGACATGGGTCATGATGCCAAGTTCTGAGTGGCAGTTTGCGAAGCCATATGATGCAAAGGTGCTTTTCGCTTTATAACCATTTTGGTGTCTCTTGCCCCGTGAAATGATTCTTGAAAAGCCTCCTTTTCTGCAGCCATAAATGCCTCTACTATGATCCTCAGGAAAACTCTCATAAAACACACTCATGTGAGGAATTCAACATTACTTGTCTCATGGGTCCCGGGTATATTACAGACACAGGCACAGACCTGCATTTAATACCAAGGCATTTGAAGGGAGAGCATCCCAAGGTTCTTAGTGCTTAGTGTAATTATAAAACATTTGCCAAAGCAAAGTTACAGAGATGTTTTTATTCCTCAAAGTTGTTTTTATCTTATTTACTATGGTTGGTAAGTAGGCAGGCCCCTAAATCAAAAACAAAAGTCAATTAAAACATATTGCTGGCAGTATTTTGATAAAGGAAAATTAGGACTGAAGATCTATTAAGGAGCAGCATTACATATTCTATTCCACTAAATTCTCACAATATCCCTATAAGGTAATTATTATTCCCATTTTATATATGAAGAAAACAGACCTCAGAGATGAAGAGATCACAGAACTACAAAGCAGTGGAGCCAACTTTTGAAACCAGGTCTGCATTGTCTCCGAAGGTATAATAGGAGGTGTTGAAGAGGTGAGGCAATTTTAGGTCAAGTTATCTAAGAGGTAACATCTTCCTAAAGGTGTGAAGGATGTGAGCTCAAAGTCTGTGAGGAAAGTCATTACCAAAGGGTATGGGAACAGGGAAGCATGAAAAGGTGGGGCCATTAATACAGTGCTGCTATCACACTGGCATAGTAAGCAAGGGGTGGAATGACTCAGAGACGTGGGGAAGAGGCATGGCTTGGACTAGCCAGTACCAGTTGAAACAGACCAGTGGGCAGTGTTGAGATATATTGTGTTTGTTGAATGGATAGAATTTGGTGACATTGTAGATGTCGGTGCCGAAGAGAAAGCAGGACTAAGGATAACAGTTGGGGTGTCGGACTTGAGGTAGTGGTAGATGACAGCACCATTCCCTGACATAGAGAAGAATGAAGAACAGAGATTTTCGGGGCAGGAATCAAGAGTTCTGTTTGGCGCATTGACCTAGCCAGTGTCAGATAAGAAAAGCAGAAATTACTACATATTTTGCCCAGAGAGGAATTTGTTGCTGGGAAATGGTCACAAAGGTCAGGGTTGCATTATAAGTTCCATGGCCCCAGGCACTTTTGTTTTCATGGGTCCCTTCCTCCATTCACTTTTTTTATTTCTGATTACAAAAAAAGATTAAAACATTTCTAGGGCCCTAAAACTATTGTGGGCCGGAGGCACTATGCCTGCTGTGACTAATGGATAAGCCAGCCCTGATAAAGGCGTTGAAAGGATTGGAAAGCAAAGGGGAAATTGGATATTACATAGAGATCAGGAAGCTTCTGCCACCAGTGGGCTGGAGCTCATTAGCTACACTTAACCACTGATGGGGCTGGAACCACCAACCCCTGCAGCTAAGCAGGAGCCTTCAGTGCTCTCTCTGACGCCATGGCAACCTCTGTTACTGATGCTGCTTAAACTGCCATCACAGAAATTGCTGGAATCACGGCAGCTGCCACTGAGCAGAAAATATCAGGGCTCTCATTGCCAGAGGAGTGGCCAGGAACTCTGTGGTCTTTAGTTTCCTCTCCTTTCTCATCTCTGTGTAATACCTTTCATTGGAAGAACCTGCCACAAAGTCAGCAGCTTTGGGAGTCTGGGAGCTGTCATTTTCAGGCTTCCAGTCCTAGCCATACTGAGAGAACATAAGAGAGCAAAGGCAGGGTTAATAATCAAACAATAAACATCTGGCATATGCATGGTTAGTCTGAGCTGTCTGTAAAACATGCTAAAGGAAATGTAGGGGGAGGTATTTTTGGGGGGGGGGTAGAGAAAGAAGAGTTGGTCAACTAAGACTAAGAACTAAGATTTCCAACATTTCTATCAAATAAAGGAAGAGAAACTGGCAAAGGAGACTGAGAAGTCCGAGGAGAAAAGCATCTGACTCTAGAACCTCAGAAGGGAGAGTGTTTTCTAGACAAGGTGGACACTCAGCTGTGTTAGATACCACTGAAAGAGGAAAACATAAAGCTGCCTTTGGATTTTACATCATGGACATTATTGGTAACCTTGACAAAATCAATTCAATCAAGTGCTATACATGGGAACCAAAGTGGCTTCATGTTTTCTGATTTATTTTATGAAAAACCCTGTTGTATGTGGATTATTGTTACCCCACATTCCTACTGAGTGGTGGAATAAAATTTCAAACTCAGGTTTCTGACAAGTCCAGTTCTCTTTCTACTGTCTCCAAAATTCACAAAATAATCACTGTCCTTCCTTTACAAGCAATGCCATTGCAAAATAGAAGGTTTTTAATTCTTTCTCACAGAAATGCTGGCCACGTGCAATTTGGACCTCATGGAATCTCAAATTGAAAATATATACTTAGATACAAAATTCCACAGCCTCTGGGATTTCTCATCAAGAGGCACTCTGAGTGTATACAGATGGAAGCCAGGAGTAGGTATGGTCTTCCTGTTACCACCTCCCCCAACACTCATTTTATCATCCTTCCCTTAAAGAGCAGGGAAGATTTTGCATTCTGATCTTTTTATTGTAAGGCAATGGCAGGGAGCTTTAGATTACATCTGTCAGCTAAAAATTCCAAGGAAGCTGTCTGCATACTAGTCAGGCTCAGAAGATGAAGGTCAAGTAATAACTGGTGAGGTGAGAGGAGCTGCAAAAGAGAAAAATGAAAATCTATTGAAAACCAGGGAGTCACCATGGAAGGCTAAACAGCCTAGAAGGGCCCCAAGAGAATATTCCCAGCTGATTCTAAAGAGTCCATGAAATCCCTGCCTGGAATGAGTTGCACCAGCAGGAATATTAAGATAGAGGAAGATTCCAAGGAAGAGTGATGTTTTGACATCTCTGAGGCTTACATCATCTGGAAAAAAACAGGTACATTCCTGCTGCCAATTCCTGAGTTCATCTCTTGCCTGGGTTGTTGCAACAGCCTCCTGATTTGTCTCATCTTGGGGACAGCCCCTAGTGTAACTCTCTACATAACAGCTAAGGTGATATTCCAAAAGTACAAACTCAACCACTCTTTAAACTCTGCAGTTCTTCCCTTTGCTCTTAGAATAGAGTGCAAGTTCCTTCACACAGCCTACTTCTCTTACTTTCTCCACCCCTTCCCCAACACTCACGCACACGCACACGCACTCACACACCTCTAATATTTATGTGTAGTTAAATCAGCTGTGTTTCTCTAAAGAGCAGGGCCCTCCTCAGTTGCAATGATCAGACCCCAGGGAAGTGAGAAGAGTTTGAAAGGGCTGACCGAGGCTTACCTACATGCAGACAAGAACGCGTACGGTCATCACAGCACTGAACAGCTTCACTGTTCCTTTGTTAAGTCACCAAGTACATCGAGGTCAAGAGCAGTTATAATGGTAGTAATGGGAGCTTCCTCATTTAGCTTCCTAGATTTGGATTGCAGCTATGGAGGTATGTTCTTGAATTCACTTCAGTAGCTCTTCCTAAATTCCTCATTTTTTGACTGCAGCGAAACATAGCAGCTCTGGGGTGGGAGGTAAGGGTCGTTCTTGTGATGTTCTGGGACACTCCTGGACTCACAGCTGTAGGCCATGCTTCCAGCCTTTTCTTAAAAATGCTGTAGAAGCCCTAAATTCCCTGTTAAAGATCTTTAAAAACCTTTGAGTGATATATGCTTTTTTACACATAAGTCTGAATGATATCATTATTTTTTATTAAAAAAGTGGAAAACATAAAAGAGCATTATAGCCAGATGGCTCTGGATGAAATTCATGAACATCTCAAAAGGACAGAATTATATTCTATGTAAAGTCCAGTGGCTCTGAAAGATGATCGTTAGGAAATTAATGGACAACTTTTCATTTATACTTTTAGGATTCATTGAACAATTTAGATGAATGATTTCAAAATAAAATTTTCCGTATTCATACCACTAGCTTTGCTTCTTGGGAAGTACACACACACACGTACACATCAATGGTAGATTATGTCATTGAAACTGATCTTATTTTGTCAAGAACAAGAGGAAAGAAAGAAGCTCTATTTTAATACAAATAAAAGATTAATAAGTCAAACTTGGATGAGTATGGAAAAAGCAAATTCCTCCTAACAATCTTAAATTTAGAGACTCCCCAAGCTTCTATATAGTCCTGAATTTGGGAAGTTATCTTGCCTAAAGGAGTAGTCCCAAGAAAAACAATTGGGTTTTGCATTGGTAACTGCTCTCATCCAAAAATGGAGCAGCTTCTGTTTAATATGTAGTCTTAATGTCATTCAGACTCCAGTTTGCCTTGTCCAACAAGTCAGAGAAAGATCTGCAGGGGTCTTTTCTGCCCTGGGGTCAGTGATATTAGTCAGGGCCCAGGCAGAAAAATGGAAGGCACACTCAAAGGGGTAACTGAAGAAGGTTTAATGAAAAGCCTATTTACAGTTAAGGTCAAGGTTAAAGGAGTTGACAGGGGACGGTGAAAGTCTCAGAGACTGGCAACAGTCATTTGCTACAGCTCTGCCAGGCATAACCTCTCTTCCGTGCCATTTCAGAACCTAGAGGTGATAGCTTACCATGCCCGCCCTTCAGCTCAGAACGGGCATGGAAAAGGGCTGTTACCAGAACATCGTGAGAGCTTCAGTCATGGGAGAGGCTCTTCCTGGGAGGAGCTGTAGCCATAGGTAGAGACAGGCAGCTCTGATGTGCCAGCATGGCAGCAGAACTGTGAAGATAAATAAAAATAAATGTCCCTAAAACCTATCCTACATGGGAAAAGGTTCAGATTTGACAGTTAGAAAACCTGGATTCAATATGACATACTTATCAAATGTTCTCGGGCATGTTAATTAAATGTTTTGAAATTGTCTCCTCAGCTTTAAAATGGGAATAATGACGCCAATGGTGTCACAGGGATCAAGAGCAAGAATGGATCTCAGAGTGACTTGAAAACTATAAAACACAATAAAATGCCACTTATTTTATTATATTTTTATTATGTTATTGTCTTTCTTATTCTCTTCGGAGATACTCATTAATTTCAAAAGAATATTTGAATAAGCCAACTTATGACCAAGATATGATTTTTCAACATGCCCAAATATTTCATTGCTTGCTCACTTCTGGCTATCAATATTTAAATACTAGAGATACATGGAACTAAGTATAGTAGAGAAGTTTTCAGAGTAATAGAATACCCCAGATTTAAGGAAATACAGTGACAAGACTCTCTAGCTTTTTTCCATATGAAAACGCAGAGAGATGTTATTCAGTGGGTCCTTAAATCTAAGGCATCAAACGTGGTAAAACTACTGCCTCAGGCACCTGTGGCAGACATCACAGAGCCCAGAGAGACACCATTAGAACCCAGAGAACATCAGAACTGGAGCTGACTTTAGAATCTTTCTTGATACAGCTCTCCAGGCGGCCACTAGCAAGTTATTGATTGGCGGTGGCACATGAGATGAATTAGATTCACTGTCATTGGACATTCAAGGGATAGGCAGTGTGTTACAACAGGTTGAACATATGGATATCGGTTTGGGCCTCATTGTCTATAAAGGATTCCAAACAATTAGAGAAAAATCCAGAAAAGCATAATTGGCTTAGTGGCAGGACCTGGTAATATTTTCCTGAAAATAAGATTTAGAAAGGATAAAGTACACTCTTCAAATATCTGCAAGGCTGTGTGCTAAGGAGAGTGCAGCCAGGTTCACTGTGGCCTCAGGGGAGTACTCGAGAGCCGGTGGGTTGAAGTGTCTGAGAGGCATCTATCAGCTGTTTAGCATTTAGAGCTGACCAATGTGGTGTAACTTTTAAATGCACTAAGTTCAGCTGAACTTGTGTGAACCTCTCTCTCTCAGGGGTGTTTTGAAACAAAATAATTCCTGATTTAGGAGAGTGGGTAAGCTAGATGACTACTGATATCCATCCTAAGTGTAGATTTCCACAGTTCTAGGTCATTCTAGGGGTTCAGTGGTGCACACCAATTCTCAGAGGGCAGCTGTGGAGGAAAAGTCATGCTGGTTCACTTGAGAATCTTCAGATGGGTGTAACATTGGCAAAGTTTCATGCAATCCATTTACCAGCTTTATTTTATAATGTGTCGGCCAGAACTCCCCTAGCCAGTATTGTGTGCCCCAGAAAGGAAAGCCCATGACGTGGTAAATTATTGATGATGCTGCCAAAAAGGAATTTCACTCTCAGATCAAATTTGGATTAAATGTAGTAAATCCAGGGCATTAGTTTTTAATAATCAAAAAGTTCTGGAGATGTGCTTTAAGAGAATAAAACTCCACCCCCCCCTTTAAAGGTCTGTTTGATGTAACACTTGAAAGTTGAGATGCAATCAATCATTAACAATATTTAATATTCTCTACCTCCTAGAAATACAATACGGTTAAGGTGCTGAGGTGTGAAAACTGGCCACAGCTCAATTCTCATATTAGATGAAACCACTTTTGAAGTATCATTTTCTTACCCACATTCGATTCAGTATTTCTTCAGTATATTACTTTTATCCATCACTACTTATTTAAATTAAAAGACTTTACCCAATCCTTGGGTCTCTAGGCACATGTAGGGAAAGAGAAGACATAAGTATAATATGTATAAACAAAGCAAATATTAGAATTCCCATTTTCTATATAAAATACCCCAGCAGCAAAATGGGATTTAGATGTCTCATGTGGAATTACTAGGTATTTGTTTAAATACGAACAAATTTCTGCAATGCTGCCACCTTTTTGGGGCAACTTTGAGAGCATGGATTCTGTCTTACTTGTCTGTTTCCTCAACTCTCAGCACAGTGCTCAGAACACAGAGGGGATCAGTAGGTATGTAGTGAATTGGGGGAAAGATGAACTGCCAAGCTGTCCTTTCTCTGAGCTCCTCTGAGCATTCAACCCTTGGAATTGTCTTCTTTGTTTCTCTCTTATTTGTCTACCTCCCACACTAACCTGTGAGCTTTTTGACAGCACGAAGGATGAATGACACTTTATGTCACTGGCTCCCAGTGTCTAATTCGGTGCCTGGTAGGCACTCCTATGTGTGTCGAATGAATGCTTTCCTCAATGAGATTCCATACACACACTCAGACAGGCTTTACTGAAGAGCAAAGCACTGGTTAGCAGAGAGCAATGGCTTTCAGAGCGTCTGAATTCCTACATCAACCATTTACTAGCCACGTAACCTGTGGGAATATATTTACCCCCTCTGCTCCTCAACATCCTCACTGGTAAAAATGGGAAAAATAGTAATTTAAATACATGATGCTTATCACTTATAAACCTCTTTCAAACATATAATAGTCCTATTCCATGTCCACCTTCCCAGCTATACATGATGTTCTCTGGGCAAGACAGCCATGTTACAATTACAAGCAAAAGCTTTGGGGTTAGGGTTCCTGATTTGAAATGCAGATTTGATTCACTAGGGGTGGGACCTTGGGAAACTTATTCCCAAATCTGTGCCTCCACTTACTCTTCTATAAAATGTGGATGCTAATAGTACCTACTTTGTAGATTGTTACATAGAATAGTGTCTGGTGTATAGTGCACAGAAAACTTAGCTATTGTTATTACTAGTGTTATTTGCACATCTCTTTCTTTCTTTAAATAGTACCTGGAAGTTTTCTTGTATTATCTCACCCAACGTTTAGCAGCTCAAACCAGAAAACATCTTCTTATTCTATTTTGATGACATTTTCCCGATGAAATGATATTGGTTCTTCTTATCATCACTATTAACTGAGCTCCACAGCTAAATTTCCAACTCCTCTAGTACTAGAATATTTCTCAAAATCACTCAGGACCAAAATTAGCCCTAACATCTAACCCCTCTGCTGTGAGATCCATCTCAGTTAATTTTTCCTCTACCTTTTCAATTACTCTGACTAAATTTTTCAAATTCATCTACTCCTTTCCTCTAACCCCCTAACCAATGTTTATCTCAGCATCTTACTCTTTCTCAAGTGCTTCTTTTAAAAAAAAAAGATTTTATTATTTATTTTTAGAGAGGGGAAGGGAGAGAGAAAGAGAGGGAAACATCAATGTGTGGTTGCCTCTAGTGCACCCCCTACTGAGGACCCGGACTGCAACCCAGACATGTGCCCTAGACTGGGAATTGAACTGGTGACCCTTTGGTTCACAGGCCAGCACTCAGTCCACTGAGCCACACCAACCAGGGCTCAAGAGTGTTTCTTAAATCCATCCCTGCTGGTCTATTCCACTACTGGCACCCCAGTCAGATCACATCATCTATTACCTGGGCTATTGCATCAGCATCCTAACTGATCCTTCCGCTTGCAGTAGTATTTCATTCTGTACCTCATGGTCAGGTCAATTTTTTCAAACATATGTTCAGATGTTTAAAACCATAGATCCCTTACTCCAGACCCCTTTATCTCTCTAGGTTCTGACTTCCCATAAAAGATGGAGAAAAAAAGTATGAATATTTATTTTAGAACTTGTTTAACCTAGGATGAAGGTACATACTCTTACACTTAAAATATTGTTTAATTCTTTCTGCTTTATCCTGATTCCCATATATTCTCCAGACCACCTCTTTCTGCAGATGTGGAAACTGCTGTGGGCCACTTTCCTTTTAGAATAGAAACGATGCCAGACTTTACTCCTCATCACCCCTTGTGGGTCTCTTCTTTCACTACTTGTCATTTTATCTGTCATATCTGCCTTCACACCTTCCTCATTTCCTTGCCATGATGCATTGGATCAGTTATGAAGTTTCAGACTACTCGCATGGGTTGTGATCTAGCATTCCCTTGAAGTACTTCTTTCATGAACTGCTTATGAACTCTAAACATAGAAATTAGTAGCAAGAGGTATCTTTTCAAGATTCTGGGTCATTGCTAAAGGTAGATGCAGAATGAGATTTTTATAGAAGCACTGTGAGGCGAGCATTATTACTCCATTCTTCAAATGAGGAAACTGAGGCTTGAGACAGTAAAGCACCTTGTTCAAAGACACACACAGCAAGTGGCAGATCCAAGTGTTTTGAAAGCAAGTCCTGTGCTATTTTCCAAGAACATACGTCTCGCTCATGTAGTAAACGAGGTTACTTTGTTCTATGCACTTATGTACCTCAGTAGTAAAAACAATATATTGTATTAAGTATGGTGGTGAAAATTCATTTCTGCACTGCTATTGTCATTTCTGAACCCTCTAGAGTGAAACAAGCTCTCTGAATTTTCAGAGAGAATACGCAAAAGATTATCTTCCTATACTATAGAGGCCGTGTGACATATAGAAAGAGAAAAGGCTTAAGAACCAGACCAGACAAATCACAACGTACTAGCTTGATGACCTTGAGCAAGTTATTACCTCTCTGGAGGCATTTTCTCACATAAAAAAAAATGAGAATAATATGTCTTAGTTCAGTGGGTGGTAAGAAATGAAAACCATACTTTAAACACCTAGTCAGATCAACAAATGTTAACTCCCCATCTCTTCTATTCCCCAAATGACTATCTCCTGAATATTTTTAAAGAAATAACTTGTTCTGCCCATAAAATTCTGAATCTTTCCATTTTAATCTTTCAAAGGAGACCGAATTCTGCTTTGTTTGGGGGTTTAACACCTTTGTGTAAATGGCATCTATTGCTGAGAATAGTGATCAAATAAAGGGCCAATCTAATATCTAATTCCTTTCTGTGGACTCATTGCTTAACGCAGGGTAGAGCCCACTAGCTGCCAAAGCCGTGTGCAGAAGCATAATTTCAAACACTAAACCGTCTTACCACATAAAAAGCAATACAATTCTAACCTCAGAGTTACTCAACCTCAAATGGAGAGAAATGAAGTAGAAATATGGGTTATAAAACCAAGGAGCCCCAAGCCAGTTTGCAATATTTTCCAAGAATTTTTTTATAATGGCTATGGAAAAAATATTGAACAGCTATTTTGGCCTTGACAGTGTGTGTGGCAGAACACCTCTCAAAGTTTTTTGATTAGTTTTTATTGCTATTTTATTGTAAAATCTGTGTTTTATCAATTTTTCATAGTCAATTAGATTCAGAAAGGCCCTTAGAAATGATCTCAGGCAGCATTTCACTCCGGCAGGGATCTCATCCTCAGCCTCCCAGGGCTGAAAATTTATTTCCTGCTTAAGGGAAGAGAAAGAGAGGGAGCGGAGAAAAGAAATGACAATAAATGATTATAAAACAGTCTACCTCACAGAGTATTACTAATATTGAGTTTTCAGTACTTCTTATTCATCTAAATGTTGGGTTTTTTTTTTTTTTTTTTTTTTAGAAAACTGACATTGAATTTAGTTCTAACAATGGTTTTTCAGGTTACACTCTTTGTAAGTTCTTTTTTTTCCTTTTCCTTTCTGCTAGTTCATGTCCCTGAATAGGAGGCCACCTTGCACCCTCTTCTCTAATTCTTCTTTACAAGCTATTCATATTTATTGCTTCAGACTCTTAACTCTCCACCCTGTGACTCTTAAATCTCTATCTGCATTTGAAAGCTTTTTTGAGTGCCAGAAGTCATTCACTCAACTGGTTTCTGAATATCTCCATCTGAAATTAAAGAAAAAACTGCAAAAATAAATTCAACACTGAACTCATCAGACTTACCCTCAAACCTCTTTTACCCCTGGCAATTAGTCCAATAAAGATATAGTAAGTCACTAAGGATTACTTATAGTTTTTTTAAACATGCCTAAGTTCTGGAGTCCAAGTGGAGCTCTAATCCACAATTAAAGGAGATAAATATTCTCAAAAAAATATCTACCACTGGAAAACACCCATAATTGATGAACTACAGCAATATTATTTCCCTTTTTAAAATAAACTTGTCCAAATATATATATGTATGTGTGTGTGTATGTGTGTATTAGAATGACAATAAATATATTTATTTTCTTCCTTTAACAACTTGGAAGACAGAAAAAAATAAGTATAGAAATGGAATGGTTTTCACATATTAAACCATAGGCAGAACTGACCTAAAGAAGGGAAATAAACAAAGCGAGTCCTCAGATTGCCCAGATTACTTCCTAGAGTTGCAAAGCAGGCAGGGAAAGCTAAAATAGATGAGAGTTTGGCAGGCCACGGCAGCTAGAATTTGAGGGAGACAGTGTCAGAGTGGAGGGAGGTACACAGAGAGAGAGCTCCAGAGACCTGTGGAGGAGTCCTTCAAATTCTTGACTGAGTACTACTCTATGCATTCATGAAAAGAAATTACCCAAAGCCAGGTAAGAACCATACAGAGGGCTGACAGAGTGTGTGTGCCTATCACCAAGAGTGAAAAGATACTGTAATAGTTAGGGCATCAGGTCCAGTTTTAAGAAGAGAATAGTGGGGCTGAACTATGCTTCTCAATATGACGATTGTCCTTAAGATCCACCTCCCACCTCTCATTGCCTCCGGGCAGATAACCAAAGTCAAGTCTCAGGATAGCCCATGCAGGGAATTACATTCCCTGTCCAGGAAATAGCTGCTTGCTACTAATATTCTTGGGAGCCAGGGAGCATGTATGGGAGTGAATCTTCAGGTGTGGAGTCTAAGGAGGTAGAATATGTAACTGGATAGTTGAGAATTTATTGATTCAAGATTCAATATTCTTGCAAAAATATCTGAAACTTGTTCTAGTTCTCTAGGTTGAACATGACAAAGGACTCTAGTGAATGAGATGGAAATGCATGAATTCCTTTGGAATAGTATAGACAAAAATGGTCAATATAAGAGAAGTGAGAATATTAAAATGAATTTGTTAGGTAAGAACAGGAATTTCATCACCTAACTGTTCCCAAGGAGGGCCCAGAGGAGACTCTTCTTACAAAGTCAATATACACTAGTGAAAAAGTGATTGGCATCTTTGAGAAATTCAGTGATGACTAGTATAGGCCATGGTGGACAGGAGAGACTATGCCGGAATGGCAGAGGCCTGGAAACAATATTCAACCATCAGAGACAAGGTAGACATAATCACCAAAATGGCAAATTAAGCCCAGAGTAGCAGTTAGGATACTGTAGCTCACAAGAATCCATGGCAATTGCTAAGACCTCATAGAGTTCCTAAAGGTAAAATAGGTGGATAAAAGATTAGAGTGATGCTCAACTTGTATAATAAGAAAAAAAATGGAGAGCAAAAATTTGACTATAGCTGCTTCCATGGGAACTCTTGGGTCCTTCTGATTTCCAGATCTAAGACTGTTCATAGAATCAGCCCCCACTGACAGAAGAGAAGACTAAGTCCTCTAGATGAAGGTTCCTTAATATTACAGCAAGACTATATGGCCAATATTCTGCTGATTTGTTCATAAACAAGTACCATTTGCCTGGAGACAGGATATTGGGAAATGAGTACCCAGAATTTTCAAGGAAAGGATACATGTGGACAACATGTAGCCTAGGTTTTCCCCAAAAGCAGATCCTGAGACAAGGGATTGCTTATGGATAGTTTACTGGGGGAGGAAACACAAAAGAACTGAAGTGGGGGCAGTGAGAATAATGAAGGAGCAAAGGAGGAAAAACCAATCCAATGGTGTATTATTAAGCTGGTCCCTAGTGTGGGCAACTGTGGTTTGATCCTGTTAGGAACCCTAAAGAATAATTTATTTATGTTTTTGTTTTATTTATATATTTTTAAATTGTTGTTCAAGTACAATTGTATCCATGTTCCCCCTACCATGCTCTCCCACCCCACCCATCCCTATTTCCCACCTTCGAACCTACCCCTTTTGGCTTTGTCCATGGGTCCTTTATACATGTTCCTTGATGACCCTTCCCCCCTCCCTCTGGTTACTGTCCATTAGTTCTTTATTTCAATGTCTCTAGTTATATTTTGCTTGCTCGTTTGTTTTGTTGATTAGGTTCCACTTATAGGTGAGATCATATAGTATTTGTCTTTTACCACCTGGCTTATTTCACTTAGCATAATGCTCTCCAGGTCTGTCCATGCTGTTGCAAATGGTAGGATCTCCTTCTTTCTCTCTGCTGCGTAGAATTTCATTGTGTAAATGTGCCACAGTTTTTTGATTCACTCATTGACTGATGGGCACTTAGGTTGCTTCCAGCACTTGCCTATTGTAAATTGTGCTGCTATGGACATTGGGGTGCATAGGTTCTTTTGAATTGGTGTTTCAGGGCTCTTAGGGTATAACCCCAGCAGTAGAATTGCTGGGTCAAAAGGCAGTTCCATTTCTAGATTTTTGAGGAAATTCCATACTGTTTTCCACAGTGGCTGCACCAGTCTACAATCCCAGCAACAGTGCACTAGGGTTCCCTTTTCTCCACAACATCTCCAACACTTGTTGTATGTTGATTTGTTTGTGATGGTCATTCTGAGAGGTGTGAGGTGGTGTCTCATTGTGGTTTTAATTTGCATCTCTCTGATGGCTACTGATGCTGAGCATCCTTTCCTATGTCTCTGGGCCTTCTGTATGTCCTACTTGGAGAAGTGTCTGTTCAAGTCCTTTGCCCATCTTTTAATTGGGTTGTTTGCCTTTCTGAAGTGGAGTCATGTGAGTTTTTTATATATTTTGGAGATCAAATCCTTGTTTCAAAAATTTATATGGAACCATAAACAACCCCAAATAGCCACAGCAATTTTGAGAAAGAAGAACAAAGTAAGAGGGATCACAATACCTGATATCAACCTATATTACAAAGCCACTGTAATCAAAACAGTCTGGTGCTGGCATAAGAATAGACACATAGACCAATGGAACAGAATAGAGAACACAGAAATAACCCCAAATCTCTATGGTCAGTTAATATTTGACAAAGGGGACAGATGCATAAAATGGAGTAAAAATAGCCTCTTCAACAAATGGTGTTGGGAGATCTGGACAGCTACTTGCAAGAAAATGAAACTCAACCACCAACTTACACCATACACAAAAATAAATTTAAGGTGGATAAAAGACTTAAATGTAAGTCATGAAACCATAAAAGTCCTAGAGGAGAACATAGGCAGGAAAATCTCAGATATTTCATATAGCAATATTTTCACCAATATATCCCCTAGAGCAAGGGATATAAAGGAAAGAGTAAACAAATGGGACCTCATCAAAATAAAAAGCTTCTGCACGGCTATAGAAAACAGCAGTAAAATGAAAAGGGAACCAACTGTATGGGAAAAAAATATTTGCAAATGATACCCTAAAGAATAATTTAGAACGGACCTCCAAATTGTCTACCAAAGAATGAAAAGGTCAGAGCATTTATCTGCCGGTTTCTCCTCCCCCATTTCTCGAGGTTTATTCCATCAGGGTCAGTACACCCCCACTTCCCTGTTTGTTCTTCATATCAGAATGGCTGAGACAGTAGCAGGAAGGGCAGGTTAGAGAACCTCTGGGCAGAAAATGAGAGATACTCAATGCAACTGTAGCAACTGCTAGTTTCACTAACCCTCTTATAAAGCCTTGCATAGATTATGGCTGGCTACCACTTTGAAGGTGACTCTATGAAGGATTGGACTTGCATTTCCCTTTCTCTGAGGGATGAGGTTGGGGTGTTATTCAGCTCCACATTGCAGGATATGGGAGCCAGATATGATGAAAGGACCTTAGCTACAAGGGGTGAACTGTATCAGACATGTCTTATGCACCACATCACATCCCCTTGGCCTCATTATGTCTCATTCCAGCAAGCACTGCCCGGTGTAGTCTCAGATTGCCTCTTGCTGGTGTAATCTGACAGAGCCTCACCACACCCCTGTACCACGTGCCTGTCCTTCCCTGCAGCTTCTCTCTTGATCTGAAGGCATAGAATGTTCTGGGACTACACTCACTGCCCACACACGTAAAATCCAGGTAGAAAGATGGAAATGAGTAAATTCTTCTTCGTTTCTCTCCTCATCATGGATAATGATCTTTAATCAGCCCTGTGGGATCAGACAACTAGTAACTTTTCACTGTGACCATTCAATTCTTTGATCTATTTCTCTACTCTGCTCCCCAGAGTGAAAGAGCTGTTAACATGGGAATGTACTCCTTGAACTTCCTACCAAATCACTCACATATAAGACATCATCTCAAGCTCTGAATTTTGGGAAGTCCAAGTGAAGCAAGGAAGTAACAAAATTATTATTTCAAGATGATGATTATCTGTCTGGAAAACCAAAGAGACACAGCAATAAAAACAACAAAGCCCTAATAATAGAACTCAGTACATTGGCTTACAATGAAAATACACCAAAGTGACTAGCTGTTTTATATGTGAGAAATAACTTAATAAAAAATTGAGTTAATAGGAAGTATACTAAACCTAAGGAGGACAAAATGACTACATCTGGGCCATAAAGACATGAATTATTGGAAGACTTGCCATGTTCCAAGATGGAAAGACTTAATGTTATAAATATGTCAATTCTCCACAAATTAATCTGTAAATTTAATGAAATTCTAATTAAGATTCTAATTCTTTAACCTAACAACTTAATTCCAAAAGATAGCTCAGTGAATAGACTCATGAAAATAGCCAGGGACATTTTGTAAAAGAGTAATAAAAGATGACTAACCCTAATAAATAGGCAAGTTTGTTATAAAGCTATAATTTAAAAATTGTGCCTTACAGCTATAGATAGTCCAGGAACCTGGCCTGAGTAGAGACAGATGCAATATATGTTAAAAGTGGCATAAAATATCAGGGGGGAATTAGTGTATAGTTTTTAATAATATAGCACAATTGGCTAGTCACTTGGGAAAAAATATATCTGCCCCCCACCCTGACCCTGCATAGAGAAATAAGTTCCAGATGGAATAACAGCATCTTAGTTTGCTGTGTGTTCTTCCATAACTTTATTTTGGCATTTACTGTACTTTTTTTCTTTTTATGTGAAGGATCGCTTGCATATAATGTTCTGCAATTTGCTTTCTTCATTTACCCTTAGTTACCTCTGGGGGGTAGGAAAGAGACAGCGTTTGAGAGTGATAATAAAAGGCAGTTTATCATAAATTAATTGGTTCATTCAACGATTATGGAGTGCCTGCCATGTGCCAGGCACTATTCTTGGTGCTGGGGACATGGCGGTAAGCAACAACACTAACTGCCCCGTGCAGCTTGCATTCCTGTGGGGAGGAGAGAGATCGTAAACAAGTAAAATGCATCATATGCTAAATGGTGAAAAAAGTGACAGGAAAATAAAGCAGAAAAAAAGGATAAGGAGGGCAGGCTTCACTGAGAAAGTGACCTCTGAGTAAAGACATGAAAGAGGGGAGAGAGAGAGCTGTGGTGGTGAGGGGAGGTGTTTTATTTCCAGGCAGAGAGAGCAGCGAGGACCTAGGCGTGAGGAGAGAATGAGCCTGGCACGTTCACCAGCCCAGCCTGGGCACTGTTCTTTGAAGCTGTCTAGAGAGAGAGAGAAGTAGGAAAGGAGATCAGGAAGATAAGGCATACCTGGCATGGACTGACAGGTCTTTTGAGATCTGTGGTGTGTGCTCTTAATGAGGGAGTGAACTGTTGGAAGGGTTAAGCCAAGGGTAGACACGATCTCTCTTAGTTTTTGTTAACTAAGTTAACAGGGTTACTACAGGGGAAATAACATGCAGAGGGATCAGATAGGAGGCTACTGAAAGTGTAGAGAAGAGGGATGTTAGTGGTGGGGACCAGGGTGGTGGCAGGGCAGGTGGTTTAGGGATGTGTTTAGAAAGTAGAGCTGATGGGTTTTGTTGACTAGTTGGATAAAGAGGGATGAGGCCACTAAGAGAAAGAAAGTCTGCAAGGTTCTGAACTTAATTATGAGCAATCAAAAAGGTGGATTTGCCGTTAACTGAGACAGGGGGATGGCGGGAGGGGTAGGTTGTAATGGGGATATCAGGGCTTAGTTTTGGGTCTGTTACATTTGAGGTACTTATTAGATATCCAGGTAGAGATATCAAAAATCAGGAGAACATATGACTCGGGAACTCAGGGGCCAGTTCAGGTATTGATATATACATCTGGGAGTCACAGATCACATTTTAAGCCAGAGACTGAGTGAGATAACCAAGGGAATAGAGGCACAGTTCAGTGATTCTTATCATTAAAAGTTTTTTACAACAAAATTTTATTTGTGTATTTTTATATAATTTTTAAAAACTGGTAATGCACTGGAAAAAAATATATGCAAAAATTTATATAATTGTCTGTGAGGTTAAATGTTCTAGGCTTGATACCAAAAATACAGTCATAAAAGAAATCACTAACAGATATGACTACATAATTATTTTTAAACATTCTGTATATCACATATGGCATATATAAAAATAAGAAACCATTAAATTACTGGAAAAATTAGTGCCAATGTGCATGCCATACAAATTACTATCCTTAATATGTAAACATTTCTTG
>VMDR010010745.1:0-30060 GCA_007922815.1 Macrotus californicus
ACAAGCTATATTAGCACAGTAGAACAAATTCCTGTTCTCTAGGTAACATTCTAGCTACTTATTCAGAATGCTCACTGCTATACTCAGCAAAACTACATACACTGTTATGTTTAATTTTCTCAAAAAAAATCCTAAAAGTTGTGACAAATCAGATGGGAAAAGATATTCACAAGTAGTATTCGCTATGATTATTGAAATACAGATGGGTTAGGGACCAAACAGAATGAATAAATCAAGATACCAAACTCAAATGCATGGCACAAAATGGACTAATCTCTCACACTTCAGACTCCTTATGTCCAACATGCTTGAAGAATTTCACAGCCTAGATGTTAACAGTCAGTGACTCCTAGAAATACAAGTAGCATTTTCATTTTTTTCAGGGAAAAAACAGTTAAGGTACAGAATAGTTAGTGAGGAATAGTCATCCATTAAATTATAACTATAGGGTTGTTTGGTAAGGGTTGGGGAATCCATTTTTCCCTGTGCCAATTCCAGAATATGAACTAACTAAAAAACTTTAAGGCAATTGGGAGGAGCTTAGACATTGGTATATATTTGGAAACCCTATGAAACCACACAAATGTAGTTAGAGTCTATAAACTCTAGAAATTATTTGCAAAAAGCAATGAAGTCATACCAGGAATGATTACAATACAGTAACCATGAATTAGGAGCTCATTTCTGCCTTTTCATTCCTGTAACCACAGCAAGGAGCACAGGATCCCAGCACAAAAGAAGTGCTCTCTAGATATCGTTTCAATAAAAAAATGAATGAACTTCAATCTCAAATTTGTAGTCTTTTTCCTTCAAAAAGTCAGAACAGAACTTCTTGTCCTGCATATGACTCAGCATTTCACAATTCCCCTTCTGCTCATTCCTCATTTTGTGTTTTTCTGGACTTACAGAAATTTCTGGCCATACCAGGCAGCTATGTACAATATGACAGAGAAATGTGTATTCCAGTCCTTGATCATTTAGGGTAAATTATGGTTGTTTCTATTTTGTTGCCCTTTGGGAAGCCAATTTCAAACATGTGTAATCTTTGTACTCTGCAAACCAACAGTTTTTAGTCAACACTTAGTAAAATGTGTTAAAGATCCTGTTTTCACATAATTCATAACACTAATGAATTCATTAATCCCATTATCATACATCTTTCTGCAAATGTCAACAGGACATAGCCGACAAAGTCATGCCCAGTGAACATAAGTTCACCAATGTACACATTTACTCTTGACAGGAGTCATCTATGGGTGACCATTGACTTTCCATGCTCCTATTACTTAAATGTCAATAATTGCATGCAATTTTCACATCATCACTACGTGTCAAAATTATCAAGCATCTATGCATATTTTATACACTTACATGGCTATTTTTATTACTTTGTAAATGCCCTATTTCTGAAAATGGTTTAAAACACTATATTTTAACATTTTTCAATATTTACTCTCATTTGAGACTCATGAGTATTTTCACACAGAGTCCTAGATTGGGTTTCTTAGAGGCCAAGCCTGAGATAGGGATCCTTATGCAAGCGACTTACTGAAGGAGTGTTTCAGAAGAAACTTGTAAGGGCATGAAGACACAGAATAGGGTGGGGATGAAGCAAAGCATAGCTGTGGTTTCAGCTGAAGTCTAGTCTCTGCCTGCTGTCTTAAGGAGTTTGGGGATGAGTGACACCATAAAAATTGCCCCACTTTGAGGCAAAGGGGCAGAATGGGCAGCTGTGGCCTTTAGCAGCGAATGCTCACAACAGCTGGGGGTGGATACACAAGCCTCCCAGGAAGTTTCTTTCATGATATTTAATTTTACAAAGAGCCCCGGCAGAGTAATTCAGTTGGTTAGAGTGTTGTCTCAATATGCCAAGGTTGCAGGTGTGATCCCCAGTCAGGGCACATACAAGAGGCAACCAATGAATGTATAAATAAATGGAGTAACAAGCTGATGTTTCTCACTCAACCTCCAAGATTCATTTCAAAAAAGAAAACTTCATAAAAAAATTCCCAAAAGAAAAATAGAACTTCCTATGGACTGATGGCTGAGCTTTGTTGTCTGAGTAATATAAGTGTGAATCATATTTTCAACATGTAAATATTGTATGTAAAATAGTAAAACTGCAGCAATTTGGTAACCCACCACTGGACAACTTAAAAATTATAAAGCAGATGAAAGCAGAATGCTTACATGGTTCCTGTAAGAAAATCTTAAATTCCAAACACAGCCTTATCCCAGGAATTCAATTCTGGAAATTGCATTTTATAAATGATAACCACTGTGCACATTTCAGTAGATTTTGAAACTCTCACATTTTGATGTCATAAATAGTGGTAATTTAGAAAAGTTCTGTTTCCTGTAAGTCAACATCAGACTTACCAGCATGGGTAGAAGTTGATTTCACCAGGGTAAGCCCTCCCATCATGAAGGGTCCTGGCACACCTTGGCAATGGCCCTTCTTAGGAGAGTGCACTACCTTGTGAAGTTAGACCAATTTGGGAACATGGGCCTTACTTACTTGCCTCAAACCTGTTCTCTGACTTCTAGTATGCCTTCATTTTTTTCATTCTTACACCTTACATTTAGTGTCTTGCAGGTTCCATCATGCCTTCTTCCCTGCTCATTTTCAACGCCATAGAATGCTTGTTCCTCTTTCACAGGGATGACTATTAAAGAAGCAAGACAACCTCACAGGAGGCTCGGGGGGGGGGGCAGAATCAGAAACAACCCTGTGTCTTTCCCTCTTGTACTTGTATATATTTATGACTCAGTGCATCATTTGGGGACAGTTATATACAGATATCAAGGTTACTCTCGGGTTTTCCTTGTCACCTTCTCAATATGGAGTAGTGGATGGGAACAAAGGTTCTTTAGGCTGACATGTGTCCAACTTACAGGGTTACTGAGGAATGTGAAGCATCTATATGCTTGAGTATGGCTGCTTTGACCTAGAGGCAATAAATGAAGATCAAGGATAAAGACATAGAGCTTTCAAAAAAGGAAGTAGGAAACTAGTGACCACTGATAGCATACATCTAAGAATAAAATGTGATGCAACTCCTGATAAAACCTCCTATCTGACCTTCAAGACTTAGAAATATCCAGACTTTACTGGAGAACATAGAACCGCTATGTGAAGAAATGAGTACCAAGACTGGTAAGGGAGAGCTACATAGGTTCACAAGCCACAACCTACAATTGATGGGTCAAATGCTCCAAAACAACTACTAGGGGAGGGTTTGAGGGCAGATAAAAGGTGCGCCCTTTTCATGAATCATGAGGGTGGAGTTGGAGAAGGATAAGTGTAGACTTGAACTTGGGGGTTGGGAATTTTCTCCTCCAGGCAGGCAGCATCATTGGGGCACCAAGCCAGGGTTGAAATTCATCTGTTCCCTCTTTTCAGAGATCTTCACTTCAATCTGTTTCATTTGGAATCTAATCTATGACATAGCTTTTTAATTTAACCCAGTTTTCTCTGTCCAAGCCTTGGCTATATTTGGGAAAATATTAGAAAGTTCTTTGGGGCTTTAAAAAATTTTTTTAGCAATTCATGAGTCCCTTTGGAAAGGACATATTCATGAAATCTGTTTCCCACTTAACATTTAATGAAAAATGATTCTCAGAGAAGTTAATGGCTCATCTGATGTCACACAGCTACTTAGTGAGTAGTTGAAAATTACTTCAAAATCTTTTTTATCTTAATCATTAATTCCCACTGGCAGGCTACATATTAAGCAATTGTATTTCCCCTTTACAGATTCTTTGTCCTAGAAGCACTTTATGATCAGCAACACTAAATTACTTGTACCATGATATTTCTTACTTCTGTGTCTACTTGAACTGTTCCCTCTTCCTGGAAGTTTCCCACCCCCACTCCAGTCTCTATATTCATACGCCACACAGGAAGCCTTCCCCAGTGACCCCAAAGTGGGTAGGAACATCTCATCAATACAGCGTTGTATTAGAATAACCTATTTATGTTATTTCTTTCTGACAGGAAGTGAATGTCTTTATATCCATCAAGTCTAGCAAAGTGATTGACAGAGTGTAAGTGCTTCATAAATTTGTATTGAATGAATGTATCCTAATTAATGGACACAGAATGAATGCATAAATAAGTAGTATGAACAAGAAGCTTCTATGAGAGGAGCTAAGAGAGATGACAGTTTATTTAGTTCACCAAGAGAGCTGCAAGTTAAGTGCTCCTTTTGTTTTCTTACATAAATAAGGTGGTCTACAGTTTGTCTACTGCAGATAAAAGTCATTGTTCTCCTGTCGGTTTCCATCTAGACCCTGAAAAGACAAACCCAGAGTGCCCACCAAAGCTGTCCAGGGCCTAGAGCATTACCTGATTTGCTGTAATTGTTCAGATTATTAACTGGGAACAAACAGCCAGAAAATTTAGGATTATCATAAAGAGTGTTACAGGGAGCTGAGGGTGGTGTTGCTAACTCTTGACCTGCCCAGGGGGAAGAGCACCAAAGGAAGGCTGAGACCCAGCAACTCCACTCCCAGGTATTCACCGAAGAGAGCTACATGAATAATCCACCTGACAAATGAAGAAACAAAATGGGGTGTAGCTATACAAAGGAATGCTATTTGCCCATAAAAAGGAATAAAGTACAGACACATGCTACCGCATGGATGAACTTTGAAAACATTCTGCTAAGTGAAAGAAGTTGGTTACAAACAACACATATTTATTATTCCATTTACATGAAATGTCCAGAGCAGGGAAATGTATAGAGACAGAAAGTAGATTAGCAGCTGCTTGGGGCCAGAGAGAGGGAAGTGGGGCAATAGCTAAAGGACATGAGGTTTCTTTTAGAAGTGATGAAAATGTTCTAGCATTGGCGGCGGTGGTGGTTGTGAATATGCCATATCTGTGAATATGCCAATACCATTGAATCATATTACTTTAATTGGGTTAACTATATAGTATGTAAATTATCCTTCAATAAAGCTGTTTGAAACTAGACACTGACAGAGACAGAGAATGCTGAAAACATCTGACAGTAAAGATTGCCTGTCAGAGTTCTCCCAATGTGTTAACAAGATTCATTTCAGGTACTTGCTGAATGTATCCCAGGCTGGGCCCTCATTTGTACCTAATTAATTTTCCAGAACCAGATAAGAGCTCACTAATACTCAGCCTGTTTTAGCCAACTATTGCATTGTGAACTTGTGTGTACAGGAAAAAATTTATGTCCGAGCCAGATCCATAGTTTCAATACCACCCTAGCGTTTACTGAATGCTCATTATGTGCCAAGCACTTAGCATATGTCATTTCTAAGCTTCATAATAGCCCCAGGAAGTAAGTTATGTTGCTTCATTTTATAGAGGAAGGTATGAGGCTGAGCTTGGCTAATTGCCATGATGTCATTATGTGGGAACTGGTACATCCAGGTTTAAGGTATATGTGTGATTCATGATACTTGTGTTCTATTCACCATGAGTGTCCTCAAAGTCTAGTGGGGTGGCCGGAAATGCCTAATACCAACACAAGACAGGAGATACAGTAGGAGAGTATGGAATGTCTGATAAAGACAAATAACCTGATTCAGTGTTCCAGCGTGGAGCAGCGAGGTGAAAATCCTGTTTTAAAATCTTGCCTAATGGCCTGGGCAATGACAAACAGTCCTCCTGTGTCTGGGACTACTCAAGCTGTCTGCTTGAAGAGGAAGCTTTTAAATCTTGTTCTAGCTAAGCAAACAACAGCTTACTCCCAGGTTAGTTCCTTTTGAGAAAGACCTGCGCTTCTGTCCCTAATTCTAGTTGTCAGTCCTAGTCCAACATTTGATGCATCTCTAAAGCCCTATATACTTCCCCGTGTTAACATACCAGGCTGTGGATGTCATGCATAATGAGCATTGGTACACAGACATGAGAGGCGTCACTCAAGTTTTATTCCCTGGGCTACATCCTGTTATTTTCATGTAGGAATGTCTGAGGACATGCTTTGTTCTGCTGCGTCTCTCTCTGTCACACGCCTTTCTCATCTTCTCTGGTACACTTTTATCAAGACATTGCCTTCCATACACCTCTTCTGGCAAGTTTGAAAGTATAGTGGCCAATTCCTTATCATTTGATCCTACATGAAATGCAAGCTCCTTCTTGTTTGTAATAGTCTAGAATACTAAATCCAAGTCAAATAAATTGAATCCAGCTTTGCTGTCATCTATGATGGCAAGTTCACTCTCATGTTCCTCTCTCCTCCCAACTCAGTAACTTCAACTCTCAGAAAATGAGAAAAGGTTACCTCCTCACAAATGAGAGCAAGCATGTAGCCTACATTATTAAAAGATTCACCCAAGGACACACGGAAAGAGAGGCAGTGATCTCTGGAAGCCACAGCTGACACAGACTCACCAGGAAAAGCATGCCTGACTCACTTCTATTAGATAAGTGTGGCTGGTGTGGCATTTTTGGAACTTAACAGGCCATATCAGAAGACTCTCAGGATACTTTTACGGACAAGCTATATTGGATTAGTGAAGAACATAATTAGATAGAGTCAGACCCGCCTGGATAACTCTAATAAAAACATCACAACTGAAAAGGGAACCCTCATTCACTGCTGGTGGGAATGTAAACTGGTACAGTCACTATGGAAAACAGTATGGAGGTTCCTCAAAAAATTAAGACTAGAGCTATCATATGAACCAGCAATCCCTCTCCTGGGTGTCTACCCAAAAAACTCGAAGACATGTATTTGTAAAGATATACCACCCCTCTGCTCATGGCAGCACTGTTCATGGTGGCCAAGACATGGAGACACCAAGGTGTCCTTCAACAGAGGCTCGGATAATGATGTGGGACACATACACAATGGATTACTACTCAGCCATAAGGAAAGATGCAACGTCGCAATGTGTGACAATGTGGATGGGCCTTGAGAGTATTATGCTAACTGAAATATGTCAGCCAGAAAAATGTAAGAACCATATGATTTCACTTACATGTGGAATATACTGTAAAACTGAAGCTCCTGGACACAGACAGCACTGTGGTGGTTGCCAGAGGGAAGAGGGTGAGGGGACTCAGGGGGGAGGGGACCTAATTTATGGTGACGCAAGGTGGTTTGACTTCGGGTGATGGGCCCAGTGCAGTATACAGATCGTGTATCACAGACATGGACACTTGAAACCTTTATGATACTATTAACCAGTATCGCCCCAATAAATTTAATAAAAAAATTGTAAGTGATTTTAAAAACTATTACAACTGAAGGTACTTAATAGCCTTGTCTTCAGAAACTCACATGAAGATACCCAGAGCAAGCACATCTAATTTGGGAGTGACTTCAAGGAATACTGTGCATAAAGTAAGATTTTAAAATTGTTGCAGTAGAATAGATAATAACACAATGTTATCAGAATAATTTTAAAATGTGTCAAGTTAACAAAGAATTGTAAATACATATATTTAAGATTGAACATATTATAATACATTTGTATCCGGAAAAAATATGCTATAGAAATCATGCCACCTTACGTCCTCATCACCACCTCCTAGACCCACGCCGTCCGTCATGGCAGCCACCAGCCCATGTGGCTACCGAGCACTTCAGCTGTGTCTGCTTTGAGCCAAGATGAGCTGTCAGTGTAAAACGCCCATCAAACTTTGACGACAAACATACAAAAAGGATGTCAAATATCTCATTAATAAATTTGACACTGATTGCATGTTCCAATGATAGTATTTTGCATATATTAAGTAACAGAAAATATATTATTAAAATTAAATCCATTTGGTTTTTTTTCCTTTATTTTTGTTATTGGCACTATTCAAGATGCCCTCATTTTCTCTCCATTGCCCACCTCCACCCAGCCACTGCCCCCTCTTCCCTCTGGCAATCACTTTGGTTTTTTTTTAGTGTGGTTACAAAAAAAAGTTTAAAATTATCTATGCGGTTGGCATTATGTTTCTGTTGACCGCACTTATTTAAACCAGCATGGCGAATTTATTGTGCCCTCTATCTGGTTTGCATTAATCAACCAAGAAGCCCTGGATTCCCAGCTTATCCCTCATCACCCGTCACCTTAAACACCCCCTCTGATTCCATCTCCTGCCCTCCACCAATCCTGAATCCTTTTCATTGCTCCTGCGGAACATGCCATGGTCTGTCATTAGCCACAATCTCCACCCATCACCTCTAATCTGTGCATTTCCTTCATCTTCTTGCTCTAACTCAGGGCACCTCAAACATGTCTGTGCATTAGAATCACTTTGGGAGATTTAAATAGGTCAGTGCCCAGGCCCCATTTTCAGAATGTCCAATGAGAACCTCTGCTGAGGAGACAAGGCTTCTAAATGTTTTATAGCTCACCCAGATTATTTAAATGTGCAGCTGAAACTGAGAACCACTTGTGAAATCAGCCTCAACTTTCCACCTATGCCAACACGGTGCCTGTGCTGGTGATCGTGGCTGGAGAAACACAGGCAGGGTGCTGACGGATCTCCACAAATTAAAGACTGCTAGCCAAAAGTGGATCCTTAAAGCTGTTCCGAAATCTTACCATTTTCCCCTTGTCTCGTCACTTTCTTCACTTCCTACAGAAATATCCCTCTCCAGCTTCAGTCTCAGCCCATGACCTTGCTTCCCACATGAGTGAGAAGATAGAGCAAAATGGTGAAGACCTTCTATTAGCTCCCTCCACTGCATATACCCACCTGCCTTTGTAGGCATTCATACATACGTCTGTCTTCCCCAGCGACTGTACTTCAGCCTGTCTGACAAGACATTCTGTGACAGTCAAAATGTTCTAAGCTGGTTCTGTCCAGTATTAGTCATGTGTGGCTGTTAAGCATTTGCAATAGGCTATAGCACAACTAAGAAAGTACATTTTAAATTGTATTTAATTTTGAGTTCATCCAAATGTAAGTAGCCACCTGTGTCTAGTGGCACCTGTATAGGGCAATGGAGCCATAGATGTTGGTCCCAGGTAACACCAACTCTGTAACACCACTGTCTCGTGTGCGCATCGCCTCTTATCTACTGCAGGATGTTGTTCCAGCAACTATCCCCTCTCTGCTGCTTCATCAATTTTTCTTGTTACTGGATCATTCCTCTCACCATAATAATGTATTGTAATATCTTCCACTAATAAAAAAACACTTCTCTTATATTCCCCTTTAGCCAACATACAATCTCTTTGCCCCTTGAACGGTGAAAGTCCTCTAAAGAATATTTCTGTAATTGCTGGCTTAAATTTCTCTCTCCAACTCCTTCTTGAGCCCATGCCAATCATACTTCTGACTCCACCACTCCCTGAACCAGGTTTGTTAATGTCACCAGTGACCTCTCCATCACTGTTGGTTCTTGATCTCGGTAATTCCCTGGGGAAAATCTGAAACTGGGCTTCATACCCAGAGAAGAAAGAAAGACCAAAGAAAGAGGCAGGCCACTCTGGATTGGTAGATGACAGGTTTAATCAACAAGGGAATTTACTTACAAGTCTGGGCCTGGGAAGCACAAATCTCTGCACCCACCCATCAATATCTTAGAAGTTTACATAGCGTCCTTTTGGCCTTCAGTCACATAGGCAGTCCAGATGGTCTCAAGGACACCTTTCTCTTTCAAGACTACGTCCTCTGAATGGCAGCTAGTGTGGGAAGAATGGGCGGAATGTACATAACAAGAAGGGGAGGGGATGAGGAGCCTCTGATTGCCAGTCCAGCTCTCGGGTGAGCCAGTGGTCACTTCCTCTGAACACCATCCTCCAAAAATCACTACATCCAATAGGGCCCTTATGTCATTTGATGTATCTGCGGCATTTATCTCCGTAATCATTCTCTCCTCATGAAACATCTTCTTCACTTGGGCTCTTAGAAACTTCTTTCCTACTTCTCTGTCTGCTTCACTTGTTCTTCCTCCTCTGCTTAGTTTCCTAGTTCCTGCTCATCTTACCAACCTCGAAGTTTCCAAGAACCCTGGTGCTCAATCCCAAGTCCACTCTTTTTTCTCTCATTATTGCCCTAAATGCTCATCTGTACTATCGATATCTTGACCTTGACCACTCCCCTGAATTCTCAATGCAGGCACCCAACAGCCTAATAATCAGTATTTCAAACTCAAAGATGAATAGGCATCTTAAACGTAATTTATCCAAAATGGAACTCCTAATCCTCCCCATTAAAAGCTGTCCTCTCCACTAAAACTTGTTACTCCTGTAGTCTTTCCCATCTCAGTGCATGTTAATTCCATTCTTGTAGTTACTATGGCCAAAAAGTTCTGTGTCATCTTCAACACCGTTCTCTCTCACATCACAAGCCCAATCCACCAGAAAATCCTTGTGGCTTGAACTTCACAATATGTTCCAATATTTCTCTCTTCTCCCCACACCTCACCTACATGTGAATTTTTACAATAGCCACCTAACTGGCTTTCGTTCTGCCCCTGCCTCCCTATTAACTACTTCCAGTGCAGAAGCTAGAGTGATCCTCTTAAAATATAAGATAAATCACACTCTTATTTTGCTGAATCCCCTACATTGGCCTCTATTGCATTCAAAGTGCTAAAAATGGCTTTCCAGGTCCATTATCTGGTCCTTTTTACCTCGGTATGATTTTTCTAGGACTACCATAACGACACTACAAATGAGGTGGCTTAAACAACAGAAATTTATTTTTTCACAATTCTGGAGGCTGGAAGTCCAAGATCAATGTGTGGTGTGGCTGGCTTCCTCTGAGGCCTCCTCCTTGGTTTGCACATAGCTACCTTCTCCTTATGTCTTCACAAGGTCATCCCTGTGTGCGTGTCCCTATCCTAGCCTCCTCTTCTCACAAGGACACCAGTCATATTGGAGTAGAACCCACTCTAATGGTCTTATTTTAACTTAAATACCTCTTTAAAGGCTCTGTCTTGAAACCTTCCTTCTGAGGTAATGCATGTTAGGATTAAACGTAGGAATATTTTTGGAAAGGATGCAGTTCAGCCTGTAACAACCACCCTGACGTCACCTCCTACCACTGTCCTCATTCCTCCCATTGAGGCTGCAAAGGCCACCTGCTCTCCTTCAAAGTGCCAGGCTAATTCCTGCCTCTAGGTCTGCATTCTCATGTGCCAAGCGTTCGCAAGCCCTCCTCTCTCACTTCCTTTATATTCTTTCACGAATGTCACCTGTCGGTGAGGTTATTCCTGATCACTCGGAGCACAATAGAAGGCCTCTGACCTCACCATACACCTATTTTTCATCTCCCTTATTTTGCTTAATATTCTTCCATAGTCTGTGTCATTGTGTACTATACTATATATTGAGTTGGCCAAAAAGTTTGTTTGTTTTTTTCCATAGAGATAGCTCAAAACAATTTTGTTAGATCGTATTGTGACAGCTGTCATATCAGTGTGCATTTAAAAAAATATCAAAACTGGTGAATTTTTGTCTAGCCACTTTAATATTGAAGATGGAAAAAATATAGAATATTTTCAACACATTATGCTTCATTACTTCAAGAAAGGTAAAAATGAAACTGAGATACAAAACAAAGATTTGTGCAGTGTGTGGAGAAGGTGCTGTAACTGACCAAACGTGTCAAAAGTGGTTTGCAAAGTTTCGTGCTGGAGATTTCTCACTGGATGATGTTCCATGGTCAGGTAGACCAGTTGAAGTTGATAGTGATCAAATCAAGACATTCATTGAGAACAATCAATATCATAGCATGTGGGAGATAGCCAACATACTCAAGATATCCAAATCAATAAAGTTATTGGTGAAAATGAAAAATATGTATTTTACTTTTTGGAAAAAAACACACAAATTTCTGGGCCGACCAATATTTTCCAATTTACTTGATTTTTTTTATCTCCCTTCACTTAGTAGTTGCTCATTAAAGATTTGTTGACTAAGTGGGTAAAAATGATATATTTATTTGCAAAAAGAAATACATTCAAACTTCACCATTAAAAGGAGTCTGCCAACTATCTATCCTACATGCCACAGCTGAGAAAATCAAATGTTTAGTCTTCAGAAGAAAACAGAGGCTTAAAGGAACACAATATATGTTTTGAAAGTTCTAAAGCAGCGTCCTCTGGAAGAAAGTAAAATTATTCTTTGTATTCAACATTACTACATAGGGCAGAATTGGGACTAAGGAGTAGAAATGAAGAGCAGCTAAATTTTAGCTCAATGTAACAGCAACCAAAAAATTCTTGTAAAATGTTTTTTCCTGAAGATGTATCCCAATAATAGAAAATGAAGAAGCACAAGCCAAATAATTGTTTCAAGAACTGCAGGCAAGACACCTGTGTTTGTGGGAGGATCAGACAGGTGATTTCTGAGTTGAGTTCCAGCTCTAAGTTTCTAGAAAGATAAAGTAACTTTAGATGAAAAAAAAAAAAATGTACTGCTTCGCAAAGCATGGCCCATCTCCTCAGCCCACTGTTTTCATGATTCAGGTGTGGTGAGATCAAAATGAAATGCGAACAGGAATACAGGGGAACTAGGGCCAAGCTTGGCCAGTGCATAGTCACATGGCCGCATGCAAGGTACTCCACTTCTCTCGATGGCCAATGAGTCTTCATCAAATGAAAGGCTTGGCCTACATGAGTACCAGATTCACTTCAGTTCTAAACACTGTAATTCTAGGTTCTTCTTCAAGTCACTGGAAAAAATGGAGAGCTGGAGATGAAAGGGCTCAGTCACAGGTTATTATGGGATGGCAGTGGAAACACCCAGGCATGTTCAGGTTGAGGGAAGTTGTGTTAAATCAAATCCTTTCTTACCAGAGAAGTTCAAAAATGAAACAGAATGTCCTCTGGACCAGCCACTTAGCATTTTCTCTTCAAATCAAATCCTTTCTTACCAGAGAAGTTCAAAAATGAAACAGAATGTCCTCTGGACCAGCCACTTAGCATTTTCTCTTCAAGTGTGAAAGGTGAGCACTCCAAAATTGAAAAATTCAAGTGAACTTGCTTATCACTCCCAAAGGACTAGTAAAGTTCCAACTTGTCCTGCGCTTTGGTTCATGGAGACTAAATCTTGCACATTATCACTGAAGATGAATTCCAAAAAGAAGTAAGCGTTTGAGTAAATGCACATCCAGTGCTTGCTTGAGCTTCTTCACCATGATTGAAAAAATATATCTCACAGCTGCTTCCTAGGTGTTGACTTATTGAGACAGCATTAGAAGGTTTGAATTACTCTAGCTCAGTTTCTAATGTCTCGGTCTACCTTCTTTACCACAGAGTCTGCACATGGCTTTTGGAGTTGTTTAGAGATTTTTGGTGGAAAAGCACCAAACAACGTTGATGGAATCTTATCTTTTTAAAATAAAATTTCCCAGATGCTCCCAAGTAGTAGAGGCTGAAATGGTACAAGTGAGTTCAAGCAAATCCATTTTCTAAGATTTAAGCTAGGGTTGATGCTAGGGCTTTAGAAAAACCAAAATTTGTGTTTTCACCATTTTTTTCCAGTTTATTTCCATCTCATTTTACTCCTCCTTTGCAAAAGGAAATGGGTCTGCCTGCTTTCCCTTTTAATGCAGTCAGTATCTCTTTACCAGGCTTCACAAACCCACCAGAACATGGTGATTACTTGGACTCCTGACCTTGCAAGGTTTAGATAACAGAATCTATTTTCACCGACAACTGAAAAACAGAAATAACCCCATTGCCATTCAGACCAAGCTCCCTAAACCGTTCCCTTCTTTTTCTTTTCGATCCAACAATGAGGGATGCTTGACAACATTAGCAGTAAATGAATTTTTCAATAAGGACTAACAGAGGAAAACTATGGAAATTCAGATTTATTTGTTTATTTTTCACTCAGAGAGTTCTCTATCTCCTTATGCTTTTGCTCTCTATGTATACTGTATACGACGCTTCAGCAAAATCTTCTTAAAATTGATCCAGTAGCTGTCTCCTTCAATTGTCCTTCTTGGATCTCTTCACTCGTCTTCGTACAGGTCCCTGTGCACTTCTTCAGGGTCACTGTCCCAGAAGATTAAAGGCCGCGCGGATGAGCTCAAGTTCTATCCTGGGGCTTATCTTTGTAAACGCAGCAGTTCTTCCTCCGTTTCTCACGGGAAAACCGAAAGAGAAACGGTCTCAAATGTGAATATGATTCTGTCCCATTTCTCCCAGAAACTGGGAAGAAGCTAGCCATATACTTGCACGTTCGTATTTCAAAAATTCAAAGACTCCCATTCGGTATCTTCCACATAACACACATTTTAACTCCTACTTTAAACTTTCGGCATGCTTTTTTATGGCGTCGGTTATGCCCTACTTCGAAATGTCTGTCAGCCCAGTATTTCTACTTTCTTCCTTTATTAATTTATCTTCAGGGTCATGCATGGAAACACCTTTCAATGGAAAGCACCCATCTGCTTTGATGAAAATGTACACTAGAAGCCTTCATTTCCACAAGGGTCTTAAAGAAGAAACCCAACAGTTCACTAGCCTGCCTTCAAAGCAGAGCCCCCTAAAGCTTGCTTTGTTTACTGCATTGAATCTAAACGTTTGATGCAGTAAATAAAAACGAAAACCAAAATGGGGGAGGGAGAGGGATGCTATATAAACAGGTACTTTCCTTAAAACTGAAAAATACATGACGGCATTCTTAAAGGGTAGGCATTCTAAAGTAAAGATATTTGTTCAGTTTTCTTTAACCACCTATTTCTCGAACTTATTTGATTACAGAACACTTTTCATGTATGTAGGTACATTTAGTCACAGGGTTCCACAGGACGCAGTTTGGAAATTGTGCTAGAAGATGTTATTCTTCGTTTTTCAAAAATTATCATTCCAATGCATCATGTATTGGAAGATAACCTTGAGTAATAAATATAATTCACTTCCTTCTCACATAGTATTTACTGGGGTGTTTAGGGCTCATCTCACAAATATGAAATCTCCACATGACTATTTGGCTCTCATTAAGTAAATGCAACAAAACATAGCTGTGCTTTTGGAACATCACGTCAGCTTCATCTGAGCAGTTTTCATCTCCTCTGTTGGGGATAAACCACCAAGTACCACAAGAAACTACCCCAGCCACATCTCCAACATCCATCCCTCATTCTCCTTTCCTTCTTCATTCGCCATGTTCAAGTTTCTTCCTATTGCATGTACTCTTGATCCCTAAAACAAACTGAAAATTTTATTTATTATTTCCATTATCTGAAAAAAAAATGTAACTGATGACGGCCGGAGACAGAACTGGGTGCAAACCCTTCCCTTTCCACCCCTTCCTGGCTGGGTTAACCTCTCACCTCCTCATTCGTGACAAGGAAGGTTCACCCAACACAAGTCTCAAGTGACCATGAATTTTTCACAGCCTTTTGGCAGGTCCCATCTATGGCCACACCTGGAAGTTCTAGCGTGCCCTTTCTATATTCTTTCTGATCTTAACTTTTTCATCCTTCAAATTTCCCTGAACCACCCCTGCACCACCTCGGATGGGCTGTCCTCTCGGAATGGTAGAGAGTGTCAGACTGACAGGGAAACCTGTAGTGAGGAGCCCCGTACCGTTGCCCATTCCATCTGACTTAAATTCCTCGGCCTCTCAAACATCAGCACGCCCCGCCCCTCGAGCTCCCACTCATCAGCCTCGTCATGAACATGTGACACATTTACATGGTCTTTCCTTAGAAGACCCTCCGTCTTGCTGTCTTCATCTTTCTCTTTGAGTTTGCTGTCAAATCTCCTAGAAGAGGGGCCATCCCTCTACCTGAAATCCCTAATTTTACCCATCCCCGAGCTATAGTGCTGTAACTCTCATTTTCTTTTGATAAATCTCCACGTATACACACAAATACGTTATGCCAAATTGTGCTTACTGATGCATGTTTTTCACCATGCCTTGTTCTCGGATATTTTTCTCATGTAAACTCTTCAAGTGGAACAAATGTATTAGTGGAAGTGCAAACAGGTTTGACTGATCCACCAATAGTAAATACTTACATTCTTATGACTAATATTTACTGCAAATGCAAAAAATTCACATGGACAAAAAAATGTTCATTAAGAGATATGGCAAAATTGGATGTGTGCTTTAGAACAAAGCTTATACTTTGAATGACTATGAAGTATTTATTTATTTATTGGTTGGTTTATGTGTTTATCATTCAGGATGCTATTTATTTTCAAAATGTGTTCATGAGTACTCAGGGCTTACCTGGTGGAACCTTCTCATTTATTTTAGGTTTAGGTAACACTTCTCTGGCTACAGCCTTCACTTGGATTTTGAACGTTGAGCTGCTCATCAAACACTATAGAACTTCTCTCTCCTTATAGGGCAAAACATGAAGGACAATCCTTAGATATGATTTGTGTGGAGATAATGAGGTCTAGTGTCCTTGGTGTGTAACACCCCTTGGCCTTGATGTTTGTCATCAGTGAATGTTGGCAGTGGCACCAGGGCACGGCAACTCCTGGGGAGAGCTGTGGCTTCCTGCTCTGGGGCGTGACACTCTGTGGTCAGTTCCATCTAATCCTCTCAGCACCTCTGGCAAGCAGCCTTTCCAAACACTGGGCCTCCTGCACACAGGACACGTATCTTTCACACCCTTGGGAGGGGTCTGATGCTGCCTAATTCTTAGCAGATTGCCTGACTCTAAAGCTCAACCCCTTTCTCCCGCACCCCAGGCAGCACATTGGAATACAAATGCATAACCTGATATAAGGCTACTTTTGAGCCTTTCATTAATGTTCTAAAAACAAAGTAAATCACTCATAAATGTGGAACTCTCATTAGCAACTTATTACTTTGGACCCACCTAAGTAACACTGGGTTGTGAGTTACTGTGCTAAATGGCAGCCCTGGTCACAGTCAGGACTATCCTGGTCACCTCAGTGACAGCTACCTTGAATCACTGTTCTCTCAAGAAAAGCAGTTTCTGTTGTAAATCAGGCACTGTGCTAGGTGCCTCCTGGCCTTGTCATCACCCACCTGATGAGGAGGACATTTTGGAAACAGAGGCTGTGGTAGTTTTCATGACTATCTCCAAAACTGAGAGATAGTGGTCCAGCTTTCTCAGAGCTCTATACCTTTCCCACCAGTGCACATCGCTGCCCCGTTGCTAAAGTTCTCTGAAGAAGCAAATGCTGCTTCTGGATGCATTTTCACACTTACTGCCTCTAGGGTTGGCCTGAATGTCCTGTTTCTTTCTCTTCTCTCCTTCTTCCCTTTCATTCCATAAAATATAGGAATTTTCTTTTAAACTAGTCCTTGTGGCAACCTTGGAATTACGATTCTTCAAACGAGTTATATAAGCCAGCTGTCAAAGTGGTCTTTGTGTAAACATTTAGCTTTGATGTCCCATAGAGTCGCTACTGCAATACACTAAGCCCGTCTGTAAACTATCACTCATTTAAATCTGAAGGTTGTCACTGAAGTAGCTTTGTGTACTGATTAACAACAAATTTTAGAAGTATTGCATTGTTTGAAAATATATGAACACTTAACGGGTGCACTACTGAAGGGACGACCCATGACTGACGTGGTAACTAAAGATAAAAAAGCAAGTAAAATGTCACATCCTCTGTCTACACACAAGTCAGCAAGACGTGGATAGTTAAATGTAGATGTGCTAAGTGCTAATTATTCATTTAAAATTTATCTATTCATTAAAAAGAAAAAAATCTTATAATGTAAAAAAACCGCACCCATCCTTGAGAGAAAAGATTTCATTGTGAAAAGCTTGATTACTCTTTAGTTTAGACTCTCCGTAGATGCTGAAGGCTGCTGTCCAGAGAAAGAGATTAATAACACCTTTGCGTCTTTGAGAAGGTAGAAAGAGGTGAGACAGAAATGCAGCTCAGGATCTACTTCTGGTCCACAGAGAGGAATCGGCATGAGCTTCTGGAAGGCAAGACAGGTTAAGAAGAACATTAAACTCTCAAATACGTCACAGCGTCTGCCATTACAGCTAATCCCCAGCCAGGGAGCATCTCTGTAGAAGGGACCGTCATTCCAAGCACTATTGGAAGTCTGCAGTCGCCACGTAAGGCAAATATTCAACCAGGAGGCAACTAAAAGAACCACTATGGTGACCTAGGAAGCACTCTGGTTTCAAAAGGACATAAGTAAAAGGTGGGAAAAAAATCCACTCTGAAGGATAGATAGGAGGCGTGTAGCTTAAAAATGTAAGAATAATTTTAGGGGTTCTGTTATGCATTGAATTGTGCTCCCCCCACGCTCACATGCGGAAGCCTAAATTCTACTATCTCAGAACATGATTGTGTTTGGAGAAAGGGCTTTTAAAGAGGTCCTTAAGTCAAAAGGAGGTCATCCCTGTGGACCTGAATCCAACCTGATCAGTGTCCTTATAAGATTAGGGCATCCAGAGAGATGCCAAGTGTGCTTACTCACCAAACCAAGTGAGGACACAGCAAGAGGGTGGCCACCTGCAAGCCAAGGAGAGAGGCTTTAGCCTGGAAGCACCTGAATCTTGGACTTCTACTTTCTGGAACTGTGAGAAAATAAATGTATGTTGCTTAAACCACCCTGTCAGTGGTATTTTGTTACAGTGGTTCCAGCAAACTAGTACAAATTTTTAATGTCAACATGAGTTTAATATTTGATAGAGTTTTCTACAGAAAAATGTAACAGGCCATGTTATTTATTTTCAGAGACAGACGATCCTGGAAGAGGTAGATGAGCTGCTGGAGATCAGGGTGCAATGCCAAAGCATGATGCAGAGAAAGTAGGTCTGCTCAGTTTCTGAGGTTTCTTTCTAAGGAAATGAATGCTCTTCCAATTGAAATGGCAGAAGAACCACTGGTCACTGGTAAGCAAGGTCAGAGACTAATGATAGGACCACAAAACAAGTCCTAGCTGATCTAAATCAGGGCCTGTTGTGTGCTGATTCGTGCCCCTCTCCCAGATTAGTATGTTGAAATGTATGAGTTGATATCCTAATCCTTAATGCCTCAGAATATGACTCTATTTGGAGACAGGATCTTTAAAGGGGTCATTAAAGTGAGGCCATTAGGCTGGACCCTAATCCAGGATGACTGGGGTCCTTGTCAAAAGAGATCAGGACACACACCACAGAGGGATGGACCATGTGAAGACACGGAGAAGGCCATCTGCAAGCGCAGGAGAGAGGCCTCAGAAATAATCAACCCTGCCAATACCCTGACCTCAGACCTCCAGCATCCAGAGCTGTTGGACAATAAACTTCTGTTGTTTAAGCCCCCGGTCCTTGGTGCTTTGTTATGGTAGCCCTAGCAAACCAACACAGGGCTCCTCTTTAGGCTTGGGTTAAGATACTTTGGGGTAACATTTGTGGGGCACAGAAAACATCCTAAACGTGAGATGACAGAGCTGTGGCTCACAGCACTGTGCATAATACAGAGCTGGGAGAACTGATGGCGAGTGTGACCGACCTGAGGTGACAAAATCTAATGGCAACATGAGGCTGCACACCGAGATGGACGACAGACTGCTCTGCGGCGGCCGCAGCAATGGTGGAGTTAGGTACACAGAACCAGGGCACAGGCAGAGGGGCTTGGCCGAGACTTGAAAGGGACCAGAAACCATGCCATCTTCACAGCTGTTGAAGGACGTGTCTGTGTTACTTTGGATGACTCTGGAGGCAGAAGCAGCATGAAAACTGCTGGCAAATAGGTGAAGATATGTGGTGTGGAAGAGACTTATTCTGTCACAGGGGCACAAGCACATCTGAGGGGGAGGATTAAGAAAAGGGAACAAGATAAGAGCCTTGTAGAAACTAGAACGGCCCGCAGACACAATGTCCTACCTGAAGGGATAGTAGACATCCCTGAAGTTGAGGCATTTCAGTCTAGGTTCGGAATGCTGTGGAGGTATCCAGCCAACTGGTGGTTGGTCCTTTTGTAGGGTTCTAACTAGGGATGTTCCTTTATTTCCCCTCAGGAAATCTGAAAGATACCTCAGGGCAGGAAATGGCATTAAATGCAGAACAGAAATAGTGGCTGAGAAGTAAAAGCCATCAGATCTCTGAGTGGTAACGGAACCAGAGAAAATGTAAAGATTGTCCATCATTCTGACAGTCAGCCGCTAATCAGCTTCCCCGTGAGAACACCTTGTCCAGGGAATGAGAGAGTGTGGTGAAATCCAACAGCGGAAAGGGAAACTGCTAAATCTAAGAATGTTTATTTTTATAGATTATAACCTCCCTATATTTTTGAATTGCTTGCTCAGTGAAGGTCCCTTGCTCTTAAAAATCACTTCCTCCCTCCTAGGGCTGTCACCTGTGCAGCCACCCAGAGCCCTGTGCTCGGAAGTGTCCCGTGATTGGTTTAACAATCTGTGCCACCAACTTAAAATTCTTAATTTTGGAGGAAAGGGGTCCTGCCTTTTCATTTTGTACTAGACCCTGCAACGTTTGTGGCAGGTCCTGCTCCCTCCCCGTCTGCAAGTCAAACTTCTCTTTGAATTCAGATGGTTTCAATCGCTCATGCGAACCAGGGGCAGTCAGGGAATTAGGGTGCTGGGTAATTGTGTTTGGGAAGCAATGGGTTTTGCTGCCACGTAGGCTTTCCCCTGTGGTACCAACTTCATGTCATTTGCTTGCTGTCAGATTTGGGAGTTCCTTAGTTTCAGTTTCCTGGCTTATATAAATGGGAATAATAATAGCAAGGGCCTCATTGGCTTGTATAGGAAGTATTATAAATGATATAAGGCATGTAAATAAATATTGCATTTTAACAAGTATTTCTTATTATTTGTGGAAGACTTTTAAAGGACACTTGGGAACAAGTAATCTAAGGGTCTGCATTGGAGGGGAGGGGAGGAGAAAGAAAGAACTTGTAGGGAAACTAGCAGATGAATGCTGACTTCTCAGGAAGTAAGCCCCCAACCCCTGGCCGGGACAAGACCGCACACATTCCCTCCCACTAGCCCCACTGTAGACTGAGGCTTAGTGACTGATGCTTCTTCAGGTCAAGAGGCAGGAAACATTTGGTTAATTCTAGATCATTCTAGACACAATAAAGAACAAGGAAATAAATTCTATGGAGAAAATAAAGACATAACTGAGATTGGAGAGAAAAAAAGGACAGAGTTTGAGGTCAGAAGTTCTCAGTTATGGTGATCAAATTAGAATCATCTTTACAGACCCTTTCCCTCTTAACTTTCACTGCCCTCCATCTCTGATGTATGTTTCATCCCTGCTGGACAAAAAAAAATCCCCGTTGACCCACCCCTTCTCTTAAGAACCTCCCCCTCCCCAAATCTCAACAATTAAACAAAAACATTTTTTTAAAACCTTTCTTTCAAGGGTAAGTAAATGGGTCGCCAGCTTCTTCACTAGGTCCAATTCCTTTCTCCTTTGGTTCGCTGTAAAGATAGCAATTCCAGGTTGCTTCTGTGCTTTTGAAGGGGGGCGGGGGGGGGGGTGGGAAATGAGGCTTTTGCTTTCTCAACCAGCGAAGGAGACATTCCATTTCCTTTAAGCTCATCTCGTCTCCATTCCCATTTAAAAACGCCTCCAGTTCTCCAAATCGAGACAAAAATCGAAATGAGGCTAAAAACGCACCCCAGCAGCAGCCCTTTTATACGACATCCCCGAAAGGCCTGCGGGGTCAGATGAGTCAAGCTCACGGGAACGAGCGGGGAGCGCTCCCGACTTTTTTTAGAGCCCAAACGTCCTACGACTCACCTTCCCCTGCTCCTGCACTGCCCCTCTTCTGGCCCCAGACTCCCTCACCTATTGCTCCCGGGGCCCAGGTGGCCAGCGGCCGAGGAAGCGTGCAGGGTGCTGGAAGAGTGGGGGGCGCTGCACCTGTGGGCGCCTGGGCCGGGGGCTCCTCTCGGCTGGAGCGCGCGCAGCTCCCCGCCGCCTCCGCTAGGGGTCTCTCTCGGGTGCCGAGCGGGTTGGGCGGGATCAGCTGACTCCCGGGGCTCGAAGCCCTGCAGCCCGGCTCCTGCTCCGTCAGTTTCCTCGGCAGCAGTGGGAGAGAGCACCCGGAGCAGCGCGATCGCTGGGGCCACCTGAGACCGCGACGGCGGCAGCGGCATTGGCAGAGCAAGGGCGCGGCGGACCGCACTCGCACAGCAGCGCACTCGGTGCCCCGCGTAGGGTCGCGATGCTGCCCGGTTTGGCACTGGCCCTGCTGGCCGCCTGGACGGTTCAGGCTCTGGAGGTGGGTGCCGCCCTTCGGAATGGGGGGAGGGGGCACAGTATGGAGCCGATCCTCCCCAAGTCTTTAAGCCAGAGAAGCCGGGTGGGGGGTAGTCGAAGAAACCCCTCTCCCTTCCGCGCCCAACGCCCCCACTTTCGGGCGCTCTGCGCATCCTGCCTTCGGCCCAACCCTGTCCTGGGGACTCGAAGAGGGAGCGGGCGAGACGTCGGACTTCCAGGTCCGCGCCACTTTGGGCGAGTAGAGGAGGCGATCCTGAGCTCAGATCCTGACTCAGTTCCTGCCTCCTGGCCCGAGGCTAGTGTCTGGAGTGGGGGCCAGAGACATCCAGATGAAGCACGTGGAGTAAAACCGAAAATGCAGCGCCCCTGTATCTGTCCCCAAATCGTAATCGCTGCCCTTCCCTTTCTCGCGGGCCCTGGTGGAGGAGGAGTCGGGACAGCTAGGAAAGCTGCCTCCCTCCCCCCACTTCCCTTCGCCTTTTCCGCCCCGTTTCACCTTCCCTTTGCATCCCCACCATCCGGTCCCTGTCCCTGCCCCATCTTCTCTGCCTTCTCCGCTTCGCGGCTGCTCGCGTCGGCCTCTTAGGTGCGACCCCTATCAGGGTCGCGCACCACCTTCCGCAGGCAAACTTTGTACATTTCTGCGTCTCCCTTTTGTGTTAAGTTCGAGAGACGGGAGGGGTCGGAGACCCACAGCCACCTCGCACCTTCCCTAAGCCTGGACGTCCTGGGCGTTCGCTCGCACCTTCAGCTTCTTCCGGAGAAGGAGAATGTCCCCGGGAACAAAAGCCGCGACACCCCGCCCTCGCCAGCCCGGGGCGCGGTGGACTGAGCCTCATTAGCCTGTGCGCCACCGAGGCTCCCGCCCGATTCCCTGCCCTCGCGCTGCGCATCAGTCCCCGAAGGGGCTGGGGCTCTCTGGGGCCGTTTCCCACCCCCCATCATCTCTGAGACTTGCTAATTCTGTGCGGGGCTGTGAAGTCTTTAGTGAGCAATACACGGAGAGCGGGGTGTGCAATGGAAAGGGCTGTAGCGAGTGGTGCGGAGTCACGAGCTCTCCTCTCCTGTGCATCAAAGGAGGCGTTTGTCTGATTAAGGCGAGGCCTCCTCCTTGGCAGCGCTGGGCACTCTGGTGTAGAACCCCTTGGGGGCGCGGGCTGTTGGGGAGGGTCCTCCAAGTCTTTTTTTTAGGGTACAGATAAAAGGATTGAATTGAGTGAAGATTAAGACGGAGAAGATGGCGCCTCTGCAGTGCAGCAAAGAAAAGCTGTGTGGAGGCTGCAGCCTGGCGAAATCCACCCACCACTAGGTGTATAACAAGCCTTCCCCGTTTACCCAACTCTGGAACATCCAGCTAACGCTTGTGCAAAATGACTATTTTTCTTTTTATCTAAAGATGCTTAGAAGTTTGTTTGCGTGACAGTCGGGTCAGAGGAGTTGCCTTTCTCATCGGTGGGTTCCCATTAGGTATTTTACCATCTGCCACCTCCCCTCCCCATTTCTTCCCCCTCCTGTTCCCCTACCTCATGGTAATTTTCCAAAAAAACAATTTCCAGACAAGTGTTTTTCTGTAATTTCTCTGAGACGAAACAGACATCACACCATTACAGTTTTTCAGTCCCTCGTTTCCGAGGTCATTGAACTTTTTCTCCTGTCTTTTACCTGCAAATAGCTCAGGAAGTGGCTTAGGGCTAGTTAAGACAAATTGTTGTAAGAGTTAAAGAATCTGGTTTTCCATATTAAAAAAAAAGCATTTAATTAGAGGAATTCTCATTTCTCCCATGACTTAAATTTACTCCTACAATGATATTTTCCTGAGTATTTTGCCATGTTTTAAAATACAAATTAAGTAATTAAAGTCATACCATAACCTTTATATTGGAAGATTTTGTCAAAAAAAAAATCGAACTTTACTGGGCAATTATTTTTTTCTGCGTAAAAAGAGGCAGCATGTAAGCAAATGTGATTCAGTTTATTTTTTTAGCCTATTGATTGCATTTCTTTGCTTTTTCTGCCATCTTTTTGACATGTTTACTGGTTCTCATCAGCTCCTGCGAAGGGTAGAGGTGAGATTCACATTAGTCCATTTTTCCAAGCTTTGCTGGAACAGCCGGTGTTTCACTGTAATAGGGTTTGAGGGGGCCTTACCCAGCTGTGTCTGTGTCCACTGAAAAGATGTAATTACGCCCTGACTGTCTTTTGTAGGGCTCAGAAAATAGGTCTGCTGCAGGTGTCTCTAAAAAAGAAACCAGTAAGGGCAGTGATAATGGGACCTCATCTTTTGGTGGAAGTGTTATTACATGGGCTGATGATTTTGCCTGGTGTTTCAATAGAGGATGAGTAAAAAAAAAAGCTCTGACATTTATTCGTATTTCCTTAAACCTGTTTCTTTTTAAAGTTTTATTTTCCTGTATTGGGGGTGCTTAACCTAATCACAGTTATATACTTTGATAATGGTGCTAATGCATAGATTGTAGAAACCTATGTATACTGATGAGTACTGCCTTAAAGGCAGATACCTGCACCCAGGATAGTGAAGCCAAGATCTGATGGTGAATCTATGAGGAGCTTCTTGCTAATCAGTGGAAAGTCACGATAACCAGAGGGCACGAAAGCTGCTTTTTTGTCACCCTAACCAGCAGAGGCGCCTAATGGCACTTGCGAAGCCATTAGTACGACAGACAAGTACTCCAGAGAGACTGAAGATCCCTGGTTCTGACAGGAAATGGAAAGGAGCATGTAACTAAAGAGATCACAGGGTTACATTAGGAATAACCGATTGAAAAATGAACACAATGTGGTGCATTGACTCTTGGTTTGTAGGAAAACTGGGTTCGTCAATGGACAAGGCTTTCTCCCTGTTCCTGGAGGATCCCAGTCTTACGGTACTGTTTATGGCGTACTAGAGACTTCCATACAGATATTTGGGTGAAGATACTTGTGTCAGTCATTCTATAAGTCTGCGTATCTGTTGTGTACTTTTTTATGTGATCACTAAGCTACCACTGAAGAAGTGTGATCAAATTCTGTAGCAATGTGCATTCTGTTTGTGCAAATGTAATCTAGGTGGAGACAAGTATTATTTATTACCTTAAGAGACTTGCAGAGCACCTATCATAATAGATTCTTGATCTCTGCCTTGTTATATCAAGTATGGAATGCAAAGATAAACCTGATCAGTGTGCTTTAGATGCGGAGGTCCAGGATGCAAGATTTAGTTTGTATACACGTCATGACTACCCACCCTCACTCCAACTCACAGGGAGTTTGCAGCGTAAATGAGACAAGCACAAGGTTCATTCTAAAAGACAATAGAAAATGTTAAGTACCAGGAAGAAAGTACAGATTAAGTGGGACTCTAAGTAAAAGTGCATATTTAAAGAATAAATAACAACAATAGGGTGAGATGATCCTGGATGTCATGAGTATCTGTTCATGATCTAGTTTTTGCTACAAGTCTGCCAGGCAACTGCTCTGCTAGCCGCCTGCTGAGCAGCCCAGCACCAAGGAATAGGCAAGAGTCACACACAGTAACTATGCTATTTATTCAGCTTTTATTGAATGTAGATTCACTCAAAGTAGAACATCAACATACATTAATATCCTACTCATTTTCTAACAGTCTAAGAGAAATATAATACACACACACAGCAATCAGTGGGGGATAATGAAGCCGAGTTCCAGAGTCTCAGTCTGTAGGTCCAGGAGACAGCACAGTGGGCAAGGGAGTCATCAGTGTCTTGCAAGGAGGGATCTCCGGAGCCAGGTGGGCAGCAGGACAGAGGAAGTCCTCAGTCCAGCAGGGCAGAGCCTTGGGTGGCCCATGCCAAGGGAGATCAACATGGCATGGGGTAGCACTCTGGTGTGTGGAGCTCGGCTGTGTCAACAGTGGTCTGGAGCCTGCCTTAGTTATACCTTGAAAGTGGTGTACTCCACCTTTCTGGGCCTTTTCAATAAATATCTTGGCACCCCCGATGCCAAGTGGGGAATTTGCCCAGGAGCCCATCTATGGGTGGTCTCGCTCTGCAGACATGGCTGCTCTGATCACATGTGCAGATATCCTAGGTGTGTCTCCTTGCCAGATGTGTCTGCTCTGACTTAGGTAGTTTCCCTCTTGAACCAAAGTATCATGGCTGACTGACAGCCATCTTGGTTGACATGAGTGATTCCACTTTGTTTTATATACTCTATGGTATCTTGACAAGGCCAATGCCATTTTATTGGTCCTGCTCTCCACACTGGAGAGTTTTCTGGTAGTTCATTTTCAGCCCGGTCTGTATGCTGGTCTGGGGGATGGAAGTTTTTGTTTACATGCCACTCTCCCTCCCAGATAGACACACAAACCCAGTGTCTGTATCACACCTGGGGGGGTGGGCGGGGCCTTTGTCTTCACTTTCCACTCCCTCCCCCCACAGTTTAGAGCTGGTCAGGCACAGATAAGGTTCTTTGACAAGGAAAGATGAGCAAGTTGTGGGGGTTGATTTCATGAATCTCTCCATCTGCTCTTTAGTAGGGATATTTTTATTGATCCTCTTTTTTGGGCCAAGTGCTGTCCCACAGCTCTTAAGATACCATGATGAAGAGAACAGTATTTTCCTTCATGAAGCTCCCAGTTTAGTGGGGAAGACAGACCAAACAGAAATGATTATAAATGTATATTTGTGAATTATGACAGATGCCGAGAAGGAGAGGAAAAGGGTAGGGAACATTCTAGAGGAGTGGGGAGTTGAGGGGCCTAAGGAAAGGGGCTGCAAGCAGGGTCTGAGAGCCCTGTGTCTTCAGTAAGACCTTGGCTCAGGGAGGACAGGACAAAAAAGTGGCTCACTGGGCAGCAGCAATGAGGAAGGCGGAGAAAATAAACAGTTTCTTTTTTGTGTGTGTGTGGGTTATTTTTTACCTCTCTGTGTTCAACTTGACTGTGAAATGGTTTCCTTCTCTTATTGGTTCCCAGATACAAGTATCTGGAGTGGGATAGATGCTGAATGTCATCTGCAGACCCTTGGGAATGCTGTCACCCCATGTCTCCCAGCCAGGGCACAGATATGCCCTCTTGAGTGATGGGCAGAAGACGTGGGGGGGTGACAGGTGCAGGAAGCTAAGGTGAAAGAATGCACACACCCCCCAGCAAGTTTAAGCAATTCGATGTCTGTTACTTAATTTTTTTTTGTTATAAAAAGAAAAGCAAATGGTATCTAAACCCTCAAATTGAATTTGCAAATGAAAACCATAATGAAGAGGGGAAAGTTATATAACTGTTTCTTCGGTTTAATGTGGATAGCTTAAATAACCATTTCAGTGGGGACACTAGTGTGTGTTTCTTTGAAAAACTAGTGAATTTTCCTCTTCAGGTTAATTTTTATTAATCTGGTACCTTTTTAGAAGTAGAAGTCCACCAAAAACTGAATTCAAAGCAATTTCATTTAAAAAAGAAAAAAAATGCCTGGTTATGTTCCTCAATTACAGTTCTGTGAAAAGTGATGCTTAATGGTTTACTTAGCTGCTGAAACGGGGGTGGGTACCCAGGATTCGGGTTCACACCAGCAGAGTCTTAGCTGGCAAAAAGGGAGCTAAGGGGCCATTTTATTCAGATTCAGTTTGTGTGGCTGCATATTTTTTTTTAAAGAATGCAATAGAGTTAGCTTAAACTTTGCTAAGATTGTAGTATTTTATCAAAGAAGGTAGTGGTTGAAATGGGAACGATCAGAAGTTTTTAAAAGCTCAGCAATGTGGAAAGTGTGGAACTGTACCCACATGTGTCTTGTTGATTTCAGTGCCAGTGAGATGTCTGAGTCACTGAGTTTCTCAGTGTCCAGGGAAGGTGGCGTCCCTCACTGATCTAGAACACGGGCTGGGGCAAGACTGGCTGGGTGTGAACTTGGCTTTGTCCCTGTTGAGCTACTGACGGGATAATAAAGTTTATGGTTGTTGAGGATGATTGGGGTAATACATATGTAAAATACTTGGAGCAGTCTATGAGTTAGTGTGCATGTAACATGATGTCATGCCAGCACTGTGTGTTTCTTACTGCACTTTCTATAATGCTGATGATGATGTGAAATGGTTATACTTAAGTCTCACACATGGTTGAAAGTTTAAAAAAAACCATGATTTTTCACTTATTGACTGATACATTTAATAAGCAGGTGAGACTGTTACAGGAAATTGGCAAATTTGTTCTCTCTAAGAACAAAGGGATTTGATTGAAATTAAAAAATAACATGGTGCAGATAAAATTTTTAGAATACATGTTGTAAAACTTCATTTATTAAATAAGTATATTTTATATTTCAGTTGGCTTTTTGTTAAACACTAAAGTAATTCATGCTCATTAGAAACTTTAAACTGCACATAAATGTCTAAAAAGTGTACAGAGTTTTTACGCAAATGGGGAAGACCTGTTTAAGTGTGTGCATGCTGGCAGCTTGCCACGCGTCCTAATGTTGCCGGCTCGATTATTAACTCAGCCATCAGGTGACTGTCGGCTCTGTGCAGGGAGCTATGAACAAGCTTGCTTTAGTTGTCAGCAAAACCTTTTCTAGAAAAATGAATAAACAAGCTTTGCCAATCTGGTCAGAAGTGAAAGATTTCACATGCCAGCAAAAGATGTTTGGTCTTAGAATGGAAGCTTGAAATGATCTTCACCAGAGTATGAGGAAACCGAAAAACAGACGGCTTGAGAATGCCACGTTTCTGTAAGACGTGTTTTCAGAATAACACGAAGGATGCCACTAGTCAGAGGATGGCTGTCATGTCTTTTACACTGTGTTGTGAGCTACTACTTAGTTAAAAGACTTAAAATTAACATCTCTTTGGTCCTTAAAAAAGCAGAGGTTTTCGAGCTCAATTTCAGTATTAGGCTAAGGACATTTGAGAGTACCGGAAGTTGGTGTTGCTGTGGTTAAAGTGTGTGACGCATTGAAGAATCAATAAGCAAAGTCCCAAGGACTCTCTGGGTTTTTGTCACACCAGTTCATGTATTTATCACTGTCCTGTTCAATCAATCAAAAAAAAGGAAAGTGGGTTTAAATGGGGACTGTAATTATCACATGCTTATAATATGCATCCTGCCCAGAGTAGATACAGAGAAGAATGAATGAGATGGTATCACAACCACATGTATAAGGGTCACTGACCAGAGATAAGGAATAAGCAAGATAAACATGTCAGAAAAGGGAAAGAACCATAAGCCTGTTTTGTAGACAAACAAATTCGAGAATTCTGAAGGTCTTATTAGTGATGGGTGCCAGTGTTTGTGTCTCTTAATTTCCAGGTGGTCTTTCTCTTTTTGATTTTTCTTCCCAAATTCAGATGATTTTTAGCTGAGACATTTGATTGAACTAAAAAAAGTTACTTTCTTTGGTGATTTATTTTGTTGATAGGAAATTGTTACTTATTTATTTTTAGAGAGAGGGGAAGGGAAGGGGAAAGAGAGGGAGAGAAACATCAATCTATGGTTGCCTCTTGCATGCCCCGCCCCCCACCGGGAACTTTGGCCCCCAACCCAGGCATGTGCACTGACTGGGAATTGAACCAGCAACCCTTCAGTTCGCAGGCCAGTGCTCAGTCCACTGAGTCACACCAGTCAGGGCTACCCTTAAAGGATAGTACGAGAATAAGAGATCTGCTGTATCAAGAGAAGTCATTTGTGTTAAGTAAAGAAATGCATTATTACCCTTGTGGCTTTGTTAACTTTCTGAGCTTTAATGACTGTACTACAGTGTGACCCCATGAAGACACTTTACTGGAAGAAAATGAGATTTAATCCCACCCATGAGCGAGATTTGTATACTTTATTTTTTTTAATATATTTTATTGATTATACTATTACAGTTGTCCCATCTCCTCCCCCCACCCCCCTCCCTGCACACCCCTTACCCCCACACTCCCCCTCTTTAGTTCATGTCCATGGGTCATATATATGAGTTCTTTGGCTTCTACATTTCCTATACTATTCTTAACCTCCCCCTGTCTATCTTCTACCTACCATT